>JBAMJV010005488.1:0-25219 GCA_037951105.1 Echinarachnius parma
CATCAAATAATAAGCCTACGTTGATAACTGCATGGTAATCACCATGGCTTGGTACGACGACGACGACCGCTATAAGACCTGTGTGAATGGTAACATCTCCCGTTACCTCTGGGAAAAGGGGTATGGATTCATCAGCGGCCATGTATTCTTCCACGTGACAAATGTGATCAACAGCTCGTCGCAGAACATCAGAGAGGGGCAGAGCGTTGAGTATACGTTGATGTCAGGACCTCGCGGAAAGTTTGCGGAAGATGTCAGGATAACATCTAGTCTACATGATGACGACGAAGACGACGAAGACGACGAAGACGACGAAGATACCGAGCGTGAAACCAATACGGCACCCTGGCCCTGTGGGAGAGAGTCGGAAGCTCCTACTATGAACAGTGAGTAATGACATTTTTAATGGTATAGTTTGGTAACTGAATCGTGAGTAAAAATAACGGGTAAACAATTGATAGGGGGGGGGGGGGGGGGGGGCAACATTTTCCAGAGTCACCGGTGAGAGAACTAAAAGCCCCACATTGACATGCAAAGAATTCTAAGACTAAGGGGGGGGGGGGGGGGGGGGTGGCAGAACAGTGGAATCTGTTGGGATTTAGCAGTTTAGGACTGTATTTTGTAAAGTGATTTTGTATTTCTCCAAATTATAAGCATGTAACATTTACAATTGAATACAACATGTCAATGTTTACATCTTATTCATAAAAAAGGAATAGAACAATTAAGTTTAATGAAAGATAAAGTAGAACAGATTATCTTACATACAAAAAAGTACAAATCAAGCTAGTGTGTATTCAATTCACAGAACCCATGAAATAAACTTGATGGAGATTATAACAAAATATAAAAAGAACTGAGACATGCTACTTCCCCACGTCTCCTTTACCCACCCCCCTGCACACTCGCCCTCTCCCCCCTGCCCCGGAATTCTGCTTTCATTCCTTTACAAAACAATGTTTACAAATACATACTTGTATCAATACTTGTTACAAGCTCACGGGAGAAACATCGCGTATAAAGAGTTTTTTCTATCCTTTCAATTAAATTTTATTCTATCGTTTCCCATTTTTGTAAATTGTAGCCCTAATTCCCCCATTTCAATTGCTATTTTCTTTTCTTGGTCCTTAAAATTTAATAACAGTTTCTGTATGTTATCAATGGTTGGTAGTATACTCTCTCTTTTCTAAATACAAATAAAATACATTTTACCATAAAAATGATAGTATTACAACTTTTTATTCTATTTGAATTACCTGACAATCCAACAAATAATATATATCTCGCCAATTTAAGTCCTTTATTTCGTCTTAGTCTAAACATTGTTTCAAAGCTTGCCATATCAATTTTACATTTAAACAAAACCAAATATATGCGAATATCTTTCCCTTTCTCGTTTACAGTACGACCAAAAATTACCTTAACAAAATCTAAATCGAAATAAATGATCTTTAGTGTAAATTGCCCCATGCAGCAACTTAAATTGAAACTCTCTCTGCCTCCCAATCATTAATGTTATTCTTGGTATTAAAAACATTCGCACATTTGTTTATCTGTATAATTGTATCCCCCGAACCACTTCGGGGGATACTATGGATTTGGCCTCGTCGCGCCGCCGCGTCCGCCGCGTCCGCCGCGTCCGCCGCAGAGATTTTCTTGTGAACGCTCTACAGGTCCGAGTTCTTGTCCGATCATTTTCTAATTTGGTATGAAGGTGTATTAAGGAAAGAGGTAGCCTATCCGATATGCGTCTGAGCTTTCTGGCAAGTACTAATCGCGTTATGGAGACGAAAAACCGGTGATCTCGAACCCGATGCGCGGAGCGCATCCGCCTATCATCAGTCATTTACTCATCATTATTCATATATGCTTATTGTAAGTATGACGTGAAGTAACAGAGTCGCTTGTACCGACCGCAATTTATGGCCTAAACTTTAACCCATTCCCTTCATGATTCTGAAATCGCCATAAACTTTGCACTCAGACCAACCAGTTCTCGTAGTCAGAGATAAATTGTGTGAGAGAGAGAGAGAGGAAGAGAGAGACGTCGCATAGCGCATGGCGCACTGTGCTGTGTGAGATTGTGTGTGACTGTGTGTAAATGCACGAGTTCTCTGACCGTACCACTGCACTGCAGAGTTCGTATGACGTTACAGCATCATCGCTCATTGGCCTATTTTGGTCCATGTCACATAAATATTCATGAAATAGCTTTGCGGGGGGTTCGTAGAAATGCTACGAAGAATCAATGTAAATCAAGGCAAATAAAGAAAATAAAAACTTTTCACGTTCATCACTGGTGATAGGCTTCGCGCTGCACGCTCAAACTAGGCATATCGCGGTTAGTACACTGCCGGTAGAACCTGCCAGACAGCACGATGCCTATTAGATAGGCTAGGAAAGAGGATGAAGCCTATTGATTTTGGTGTGGGGCGGAGTCCTGGTTGCCATGGTAACCATGATATAAAGAAATAGTTAAGATTACCTTGTGAACGCTCTACAGGTCCGAGTTCTTGTCCGATCATTTTTTAATTTGGTATGAAGGTGTATTAAGGAAAGAGGATGAAGCCTATTGATTTTGGTGTGGGGCGGAGTCCTGGTTGCCATGGTAACCATGATATAAAGAAATAGTTAAGATTACCTTGTGAACGCTCTACAGGTCCGAGTTCTTGTCCGATCATTTTCTAATTTGGTATGAAGGTGTATTAAGGAAAGAGGATGAAGCCTATTGATTTTGGTGTGGGGCGGAGTCCTGGTTGCCATGGTAACCATGATATAAAGAAATAGTTAAGATTACCTTGTGAACGCTCTACAGGTCCGAGTTCTTGTCCGATCATTTTCTAATTTGGTATGAAGGTGTATTAAGGAAAGAGGATGAAGCCTATTGATTTTGGTGTGGGGCGGAGCCCTGGTTGCCATGGTAACCATGATATAAAGAAATAGTTAAGATTACCTTGTGAACGCTCTACAGGTCCGAGTTCTTGTCCGATCATTTTCTAATTTGGTATGAAGGTGTATTAAGGAAAGAGGATGAAGCCTATTGATTTTGGTCTGGGGCGCGGTCCTGGTTGCCATGGTAACCATGATATAAATAAATAGTTAATATTACCTTGTGAACGCTCTACAGGTCCGAGTTCTTGTCTGATCATTTTCTAATTTGGTATGAAGGTGTCTTAAGGAAAGAGGATGAAGCCTTTAGATTTTGGTGTGGGGCGGAGTCCTGGTTGCCATGGTAACCATGATATAAAGAAATAGTTAAGATTACCTTGTGAACGCTCTACAGGTCCGAGTTCTTGTCCGATCATTTTCTAATTTGGTATGAAGGTGTCTTAAGGAAAGAGGATGAAGCCTATTGATTTTGGTGTGGGGCGGAGTCCTGGTTGCCATGGTAACCATGATATAAAGAAATAGTTAAGATTACCTTGTGAACGCTCTACAGGTCCGAGTTCTTGTCCGATCATTTTCTAATTTGGTATGAAGGTGTATTAAGGAAAGAGGATGAAGCCTTTTGATTTTGGTGTGGAGCGGAGTCCTGGTTGCCATGGTAACCATGATATAAAGAAATAGTTAAGATTACCTTGTGAACGCTCTATAGATCCGAGTTCTTGTCTGATCATTTTCTAATTTGGTATGAAGGTGTATTAAGGAAAGAGGATGAAGCCTATTGATTTTGGTGTGGGGCGGAGTCCTGGTTGCCATGGTAACCATGATAACCATGATATAAAGAAATAGTTAAGATTACCATGTGAACGCTCTACAGGTCCGAGTTCTTGTCCGATCATTTTCTTATTTGGTATGAAGGTGTATTAAGGAAAGAGGATGAAGCCTATTGATTTTGGTGTGGGGCGGATTCATGGTTGCCATGGTAACCATGATATAAAGAAATAGTTAAGATTACCTTGTGACCGCTCTACAGGTCCGAGTTCTTGTCCGATTATTTTCTTATTTGGTATGAAGTAGGCTTGGGCGGTTCTGCCCCAGCTTGGAGTCGATTCTGATTCCATACCCATGTCTCGGTTCCGAGAAGAATCGGAGGCCTCGCCGCTGACGCGGCTCAGTCCAGCGATCACTGCTGTAAGCGCACATCGCCTTGTCTATTAATCAGACCCTGCTCGGAGGACAAACAGCGCGCGAGGCCTTGCCCAAAGGCTACTGCCAGCCTAGTAGAACAACGTACACCACCAAACTTGTTCAGTTCACAATATTACAACCCACAAAAGTGCAATGCAATTGGTTCGGGGGATACATGTGCTCGGCTGCGCGACCCGCCGAGCGCGCAATTTCTAGTTATAATTATTTTTTCCATCTCTTATATGTAAATCATATAACTTTTGCAATTCTCTAATAAAATAATCATATATTTTTCTTGATGGTACATCCTTAAAACTTAACTTTTTGTCCAAATTTGTATCAAACCTAACCTCGTTCTAATAAATCTATATCAAATGCCATCTTATGTTTTGTATACGTATGTTCCTATTCTTACAAATAATTTGATTCATGCAACCATTAAATGCCTTAAATTATCAATCTTTTCCCAGGCTTTCAACATTTCCAAATAATAAGGTACAATCTTCCACATGAACTTCATATTTTTTCATTTCATAAGCACATACAGGATTAGCCTTCCTCCCACTGAACTTAAAGGTAGTGTTGAGTATTGGTATTTCCCGAAGTGCCCCTCGATATTTTTGTGAGAGATAATGAAAACCCGAATGTCAAATAAAAAAAAAACATACAAGTTTAATGACAAATAAACTTTATTTGACCAAAATCGGTTCAGAAACGGCTGAACTGAATATCCATAAATATATTTTTATTCAAAATGTTCTTCACCGGCAATCACCGCGCGATATATTGAATTTTAGAAAAAATAAAAAATTGCTCGAAGACTACTTTGAAAAAAAATCTGAATAGGTTTTTAAAAAGTCGTTGTTGATATCTCTATTGAATCATTATTTTAACAAACATTAAATGGACAATTTTGTATGAAAAAAGGCTAAAACCAATGATTTTTTAAATAGCGCTCTTGTAACGGCTCTTTTTTTAATGATAACAGGGGTTTTACTTAGTCGTTTGTAATTGTGTATACTTTTCGAGCATGGTGAAGTTAGTTATAACTATTACTTTGTACCGTAATGGTGCAGGTTTTGGTTACTAAAGTTAGGTTTGACCAATATTCAACTATCCCTTTAATACAAAAATAACTTCCATCCAAAATTTCTTTCTCCATATAATAGTAATTTCACCCACATTATCCGCTGCGTTCTAACAAATATTTCAAAATTAATAATTTTAACTCCGCCATAATTATAATTCTGATAATTTTCTTTTTATACGATCTTTCCCTCCTCATATGAAATCAATTGATATTTTCTTTATTTCTATATGAACACATAAGGGTACAAAAATGAGGGATGAAACATAATTCAACTTTGTAAATACATAAGTTTACAATAAAGGTATTTTACCGATGATAGTTTAATCCCGTTGTTTCCACCAACCTAAAATGTGTACTTCCCAAATTTTCCATATAAAGGCCCATCTAGTTTCTCAGTTTCTTCACCCATATACATAAAATGTGTATTTTCCTTATTCACCTTCAAACCACTAACTTTTTCAAATTCTTAAAATAAATATTGCAACCTTCTTATGGAGTCTATATCTTTCAAAAATTGTCATATCATCCGCATACAATACTTGTCTTATTTCATGTTTCCCAAAATGTATCCCTTTAACTATCCCTTTAACGTGCCCCCCCCCCCTCCCCTCGTAGCTACACAACTGCCTGATGGGTTGAGTCAAGGGGCACCCACCTTTGGGGCCTTAATGGGGCTCATGAGGCAGAGTCCCCGGAAGCTTTTAGATCTTAGATATTTCTAACTACAATAATGTGTGATAAAATTGTATAATAGTGGATCAATATTCGAAGGGCATAGTGAGAGCAAAAATAAAAGAGTATAGGTGGTTTAGGGCCTTATTAAAGTGGCCTAGGGGGCACATCAACCCCAAAAGTTTGTTTATATTAGTACTGAAATCGAACATATTTCCTTATAAGAGATACAATCTATATCTCAGTATTACAAAATGTTAAAGTTCGGAATACTTCGTGACATCCAATAAAGATATATAGGCTACTTGAAACTTGTTCTATAATTAGGTAAATATACCACGTGTCTGCCTTGTTTATTTGTTTAACGTTCTCTATATAATTTAGACAACTCGTCGTCCAGTACCCACACCCGTGCGTCGAATTCCAAACGGATGCGGGAAGAGGGCAACGATATCTTCAAGCAAGCGGAACAGGACGATGACATCGAATTACAGAGATCAGGGCTTGAGAAAGCACTCGGTTGCTTCCGAGATGCTCTGTCCTCGGCTACGAATGACGACGAGGAAGTGTCGGCGGCGAAGAATGCAGCAAACACGTCAATCCGCCTGGCCGCTTTACGCCAAATTACAGCTGACGCTGACAAGGTTTTTTTTGTAAATTTCGTGCATTATGCTAAGGATGAGCAAATTGACTTATGCAAATCAATCAATTAGATATTTGGTAAACATAACAGCTCCGGTCGAAGGTCTATTTCTGGTGATTTTGATCATGAGCAGGTCTTATATGAAAGAAAATGTCATTTAACAGCATGCCTGAACAAAATAGGGCTTGAAATATCTTTTTCGTGGAGTTATAGACCTCAAAATAATAAAAACGACACAGCGCGTATTGTGCATTATACGAGAATTCACCCGGTGCGAAATTTCGCTTACGGCGCATTCCACGGAGTACGTTGCTGTGTAAACAAAATAACCAAAACACGCTAAAACCATGGACCCTACTACTACATGTAATTGTATATTCTTCATTTTCGAGACCTTTTCCGTGACATACCTTTACTAATGTTGGCTTCACAATACCTTTACAAGAATAAGTACAATATTTAAATAATTTACCTTATCCCAACATAAATAAACACCGAATGTTCAGTGCGTGTTTGAGCCGCTGTGAAAAAATATCACAGGCGGACTCGGGTAGGAATCGAACCCACAACCTCCTGATTGCTAGACAGGCGTCATACCACTAGACCACCGAGATTGCCCCGATGACTATACGGCTGGTTCGATTCACATAATAGCAGTAGGTACTGCGTTAATTTATCAAATTAATGATTCTTAGGTTGGGTGAATTTGATTATATTAAATAATTACCTTATCCCAACATAAATAAACACCGAATGTTCAGTGCGTGTTTGAGCCGCTGTGAAAAAATATCACAGGCGGACTCGGGTAGGAATCGAACCCACAACCTCCAGGAGGTTGTGGGTTCGATTCCTACAGGAGGTTGTGGGTTCGATTCCTACCCGAGTCCGCCTGTCAGATGTTCTTTATGTAAATTTATTTTAGATTACGTTTTTAATTTGTTTACTCTTTGTTCTGCTATCACTTTTAAAATGTTCGATGTTTTGTTTCTGTAAATATACTTCACGGCCTTGCTGAAAAGCAGCTTTTTAGCTGTAAGCAGGCTTTTTACCGTGAATAAATCAATATTCTTAAACTCAAACTCAATATTCAGGGTTAAATATAGACCAGACGCACCAGATTTCAATTTCTAGTAACCGTGAGATTTTATTTTGTGACTTTTCAAATAGAACACTTCAATCCAAATGCACTTTAAAGAGGCACTGGAGTTTTTTAGCCATGCACATCGGAAAAGGGCGTGCAAGGACCAGGTGTGGACAGAAGATCTTCGGAAGCGCATGCTGGGATGCTATGAAGACATACGGACGTGGCTGAATACCATGAAAGGTGACATAATATAGCCTATTTTATCACCTGACTTAGTAAATACAGTACATGAGCTGCCATGTACTATTTTTGGATATAACATGGCAATATTACATGGCAATTCAGATGATAAAACAGTTGTTAACTTAGCTGTCGGGAAAATCATGGAATGTTCCCCTCGGGATTTTAACATTCCGTGCTATTCCCTCCACCGCCAGTTAACAACAGTATAATATAAGATGATGACGTCATAATGAAGGGAAATTGAGCATTCCTATTGGTTGATTACCGATGCTTAATCCAGTATAGTGCACGTTACTACCTGGTAACGTGCACTATAGCATAGTTATAGTGCACGGTGCACGGTGTGTACAAACTTCCCATACAGAGCCAAACAAGCCGCCGCGGTGGCATGGCTTTGGAGTGCGTAACGTCAAATTCAGTCCGCTGCGAAATTGCCAACAAATTGTCCGTTAAAGTGAGAATAATGAAAGGGAATATCAAACCACCTACCATGCAATTTACGAAACTGCCAACATTTATTTACTATGGGACAGATAATTTACAAAACGAAGCATTTTCCATCTTTTTCATGATCACTTTTGCGAGTCTTTTCTTCGCGGCATGTAAACAAGCATTGTGACGTCACAGCCGTGATGTCACAATTCTTAGCACTCAATTCGGGTTCATCATTATGATAGTAAAAACAAGTTCCTCCAAATAATCATCTTATATAACAAATAGTCATGCTTCTTGTGGTTAAATATGCCACAATACACATCTCTACATTTTGAATTTCATTCGTGCAATAATATTGCCCTCGGCCTGCGGCCTCGATGCAATATTAAATGCCCTCGAGAAATGTATCGGTGTCTGTTCTGGTATATTCAACTCCAAACCATGCACTATTCGTATAATATTACACATTACAACAAAATGATCTAATAACTTTGTTGACATGGCATATTGAGTGATAACAAGTGTATTTCTGTGATCTAATATGTTGCCACTGAGTGATTTGCGAAAATTTCACGGTAAATGAATGTAAATTATTACTAAGTAATGAGCGAAAAGTCATTGCACTGACATTGACAAAATGATAATCATCCTGTGAATACTTAATAAATCAGCACTCTTTAGTCGTAAATATCTTTCTAACGAAAGAGAAATTCGGGAAACCGACACAGTTCCATGCTTTTATTTGGTAATACCAACACAACAATATGTGAGAACTGCTAGAGCTCTAAGTAAGTTCTGTGGAAAAAATGTTTCTAGATATCCACTATGAAAAAATCAATCAAGCACAACTACTACACATTGTATAACAAAAGTGATAGCGGTAAAGGGAATCATCATCACCCCACAGATAACTACTAGTATTACATCAATATATCCTTTCCATCAACAATACATCACATTATTATCCTTATCGACTATAATGATGGCTGTGAATATCTGTTATATGTTGCCAGAAAGAATACAGTGCATGCGCTAGATATGAACACACTGTGGATCACACTATGGGTGACAGCGTGATCACACTGTGGATCACACTATGGGTGACAGCGTGATCACACTGTGGATCACACTATGGGTGACAGCGTGATCACACTGTGAATCACACTATGGGTGACAGCGTGATCACACTATGTAGACTGTAAAATTTCAATTCCAATTCTAATCAAATTATATGCATGGATATTTCAGCCGTTTCCGAAACAATTTGTTTAAACAACGTTTTTTCTGTCATTTTAATTGTGTGCTTTTTCAAATGTTACACTTTATAATAATAAGACCTTACATTTCTTGAAGCGCCTTCTAAACCAAAACCATCTCTTTAATATACATAGCAAAACAGAAACAGGACATTTGTTCAAGTATTACAAAATTCATATTTAATTACGATGATATGTACATAATCGTATATCAAATTAAAGGATATTATTTTAGTCCTATACAGACAGGGTACACAATATAGATGTAATAGTCATGCATGAATCAATTAACGTAATAGCAAGGGCTATTTTCAAACATAGCAAAACAATAGAGGATCACACCATTCGAAAGAAATGATAATAATCATGTCACTTTAAACAGTGGTGTGGGGCAAATTATATTGACTTTATGTTACGAACAAACACTACAAATACACATTTTCAAATGAAGCTTGTCCGTTTCATGTGTCCTCGGCAAGTTTGAACCTGAGTTACCCGGATATATGGCATGTTAGAGACCATCCAATTGGTTGACCAAGGAAGACATCGGTTTTTGAAGACCTTTGGATTACGGTAAAGTCCTTAAAAGGATTCATATCAAGTTTCATGCTGAAAAAGGCACAAACGGTGGTTTCGACAAATAAAAAAGTTTGCAATGGAATTCCACTTTTTATTAAATTTGAATGAACTTGACACTTATACAACGTTCAAATTTGTCTTAATGTATACGTTTTATCGAGATGAATAAAACAAAAAACACTTGTAATTAAACATGATGCCTTGTCATAAATATTTCATTTTAGATTATGCTCATCAACACGGATGTTCCATTTTTGCTATTTTTGAAAATAGACCCTGTATGAAAAGTGACCGTGACAAGTCATGCATGACTGATTTTATCTGGATTGTATAGCAATATTATAGAGGGTCGTTTTTTCTTTAATTTGATATACAATATCGTATATTTCATCATAAATAAACGTAAGATATCTTGTCTTAAAGAAGTGTCCTATTTCGTTTGTTTGCTAAGTGTATGGATAAGCTTTCCAAAAAATACATACTTTTGGTGTACGGTATAGGGGTAGCTATTTAGTTAACTAATTAATAGGGATTTAGTAATCAAAATCATACATTTTCGTGACCGGAAGTGATGATTTTCAAAACGAAATTGGGGATATTGACTTATATTTTTCCTAAATAATGTACACTTTCTTCGAAAATGTGCAAAACGTACAAGTTAATGCTACGTGATTACGAGACAGATCGTTGCAAGCCACTTATACTGCGATATAAATGTATAATTATTATTAATTATTATTACTTTTAAACAAATCATTTCCCCTGCGATCAGAGTTTTATATATAACATATTTCTTATTACAGTTTCAGACAGGATACCTATTTGGACTGACTGTCTGAGCGTGCTACCAGACTGCACCCTCAAGGCTAAGGGGCACATCCATCTGGTGAACTTGTACCTCCAAAAGAGCCAAGATGAACAACAAGATGGCTCTTACACTGCATGTAGAAGGTATAGTGGTTATTTACCCCCCTCCTAATAAATGTGTTTTCGTGTATATTACAATTATCATAATTTCATAATATGTACACAACACGACTAGCTAATGGGTTTGTACGTATGCCCCCCTAACATGAGGGGGGGGGGGGGGGGCGAAAGCTCAGGCCTTTACTGTTTACCCGACTCTTGTTTATCCATTGCATTCAATTTATTGATATATTATATGACCTATATAGATACTGATGTGCGATTGGTCAAAATGCTGTCACGTAAACATCGCGACAAGGATGAGAAGCGTTATATTTTCAAACATGACGTAAATTACGTCATACCTCTGAATATAACGCCGTTATATCCAGATGTATGACGTAATTCACGTCACAATGGGTGTGTGAAGATGAACAATTTTGCGCGTATTAGCATCCTGGCACGCGCAGCGTGATGGAGAAGTCAGACGGGACTCTTGCGACGACCTGCAACAGCTTGCGATTGGTCACGTGCGCGTATGAAAGGCGGAAAATGTCAAAGTCTGTAATACATTACCGCGTTGTACAAACTCACTGCAGCTATACAATGAACACTCACAAAATGTTTCGCAATTCAAGGATGAGCGTTAATATCTCTGCTCTTATATTGATATGTTGTATATGATGCACAAATTATGGGAAAATACTACTACTAATAATAATAATAATATTAATTATAATAGTAATAATGATAATAATAACAATAATATTTAATAATAATTAATAATAATAGTAGTTCTTATTTATATCGCGCCGAATAGCCTCTAAGCGTCAGACCCGCACAATTACCTTGTACACATCCTCTACTCCCTGGGGAGCATACTAGCGGTAGGCAAACTTATTGGTGCACCAAGTTTATATGAAATTAACCTGAGTATGGAGCCATAACAAAGACAAATGTTGCAAAATATAAACATAGGACGGGGGTCGGGGTGCAAGCTTTTGGCTTTTAGCTCATACAAAGACCCAAAATGGGCCAAATATAAATTACCGCGGTAAACAAGTTAGAAAAACAACAAAAATAACAACTGTGGGACGTGAAGAAGAATCTTGGGCCCAAGAGCGCAAGAGCCGAGACCCCCCCCCCCCCCCCCCCCTTCGCTGTCATGTGGATGCCGATCCAAATCATGACAATACAAACCTGTTGGTTGAATACCTCCCTTTCAATGATGAGGGTGTGTAATGAGAATAAATAACTTTTGATGAAAAGCAGAAATATCTGGAGGCTTGCCTGGAGTATTCAGGATAAATCATTGTCTACCAAACCATGCATCGTTGCCATGGATACGATTTCAATAGGTCACCGCATGCGACGAGACTTTCCTGAAGTATTCAGGATTAAGTATTGTCTACCAAACCATGAATATTTGCCATGGATGCAATTTCAATAGGTCAATAGGGTGAGATGAAGCCACCGCAATAACCACAATCACCGCAATCACCGCATGCTCTTTTCTCTCTCTTCTATTGTTTTGATCGCAACCTTGCGACGGGAACCTGCCGTCGCAAGAGAACACACAGCGCATGCGTTCCACGTGACCGGTCGTGCTATTGTTTGATCAACAACCCAAAACCAGGCTTATGATGCTTATTAAGCACGGTAAATAACATGTTAGGTTTACTTTAGCCTAAATGTAATACATACAACCTATTTATGGCTATAATTGGGAATAATACCGAATTAATTGCGATATTTGCATTCTGATGTAACGTCTAGTTATTTCGAACATGATCGGCCCTTCATAAGTCCTTCATAAGTTATATTTTCTTGTTGCAGGTCGTCGCAAGCATCGTGTGACTGCTCCATTATCAAGCTTTCTACGGAGATTGCGCGATCCGAAGTAAATTTGAAAGGAAGGTCGAATAAAGGAGCATTGTGCGCAGCATTCGATAACAACACGTCTGTTCTACTGGAAGAGGATTTTGATTTAATGTGATGATTTTTCCTTGTCCATAATTTTATTTCAACACCAAATTTCTATTTATCTTGATATGTATCTATATAGGTCATCATATTATAACAGATATTTACCTTTTCCTTCGGGAACCATATAACATTTCATTTCCCTTGGGGAGTTATATTTTTGTCTCGATACTATATTTTTCCTCAGCGCTACGCGCTTCGGAAAAATATAATGTCCCTCGACAAAAATATAACTTCCCTCGAGGATCTCAAATGTTATATTGCCCCTCTAGACAGTCAATATCTGTATAATATTTATATAGGAAATATGTTTTTCTTTCATTTACATTATTATAAATTGAATTTATAATTATATAAATGAAAGACAAATATATTCCATACCTAAATAATTATAACAATGCATAAATCGGTTCAATAATGTCCCATAGCCAATCATGTAATCTTTCATTCATATATTTAATCCAATATTTTTGTAATTTCAATTTGTATTAATTTCTATTTGTGATTCAAGATTGTTGGAGGAGAGTATGCGATCTGTAGGCACGGCAGAGACGTTGGGTCGGAGAGACCGGGGCATAGCTTCCGATATTGAGGGGCTCCGAAAAGATATTAAAACACAATCTGATCTGCTGGACAAGTGCATCGCAAGAGCCGATGGTATGTACGGTAATAATATACATACTATCATGGACTGTCATCGACTTTTAACATTCATTGTCCGTTTATTTTAATATTTTAATCCCAAATATATATATATATATATATATATTTATTTTTATTTTTATTTATTTATTTATCATTTCCTTTTTTTTTTTTTTGGGGGGGGGGGGGGGGTCACTAATAAGGGCCAACCCCCCGCCCCCACCTCAAATATTTGGGGTGGGAGAGGGAGGATATATCCCCCCCCCCCCCCCCCCCCCCATCCCCCGTGATCGACGCCCTTGGCTATTTATAAATATCTGTAAATGGTTCTATGACACTAATTCCTGGACAGATACCCCCATAGAACAAATAACATCCGGACAAGTATCCACACTACAATTACCCCGGATGAATTATACTACAGTTTCCCACAGGACAATGCTTACCCCTGAATAATTTACTGGTCCTTGGGGGAAATTGTCAGAGTTGGATAACTGGGATGCATTGTCTTGAGAAGGTTGTATAGTTAACTGAGGATAACAAATAATATGGCTATTTAACACGTTATATATCCAAATAAATTTTCATAGACCAAATTGTTTGATTTAATTGTATTTTCCTTGATGTCAGCGAAACCTATTCAGATCTTTACTATTAATATAAATCCGACAGTTTACTGTGAGGTGCCAAAATAATATTGCTATTGCGTGGGAAGAAAGCAAAACAAAGAATATAAATATTGAAATAATTTGTGTGGCAAAATATGTAAATAAATAATATTATAAGGCCAACGAATGTTAAAAAATATCGAATCGGGATCGAATCATGATGTTTGTTCGAAGAGGACATTTTGCAAGTATCTCATCCCCTATTGTATTTGTTGCTTCACACACAGTCAAATATCCAAGAAAGTCAACCACATCACAGGCGAAACAGTCATGGTCAAGACAGCAACGAGAACGCGGGAACTCCTACTACAAATCCGCGATGGAGGGTAACGATAGTAACATTAGACCGGTGGTGAGGACCAGCCGCCTGGAAAGTGCCTTGCAGTGCTACAAGGGCGCGCTGTCTTCCAGCACGACAGATGATGAGAAAGTGTCGGCAGCCAAGAACGTTGCCACGACTACATGGAAGCTGGCTTCCTTGCATGCCTCGGTGGATGACACAGAGTGGAACGTGAAGAAGGTAGGTTTCACTTTACATTGGTCGTGTGTTCACAATTGATCGTTCACAATTTCGCAAAAAAGGGAATTATTTGGGTTTCCCCGGATTTGAACGCCATACCGGTGCTCTACCGTTCGTTAATGAAACCGTCTTCAATGTTCGTGATGGTCAGAAGCTAATATAAACCTGACACAAACCCGAACTTTAAGAAATCAACCTAGGGATATGTGTGAGGATGATCACCAAAGTGATGCAGCTGTCAGGGATGAACGATCGACAGATTGGCTCCTAGCTCAGTCGGTAGAACACCGGTCTAACACTCCGGGGGTCTCGGTTTCAAATCCCGGAGAAACCCACTTTTCTTTGTTAGTTTTTAATTTATAACCTACATTTCTGGCCAGATTCTCCCCGTTTGAAATAATATAAAATGCTCGCGGAAAAAAGGGGTATATAAAATTATGACGATGTTCGTGGAGATGAGAAAAGGGGAACACATTTCATGACAATGTACGCTAAATGTGAACAATTTGGGTACCTTTTCATGAAGGGCCAAAAGTAGCTGATAAAATCCGACAGATTTCCACCTTTTCCATTAGGAAAACATCATTCAAGAAAATCTTGTAATGAAATGGTTATATGATTGAAGTCTCAAATATCACTTTTGAAAAAGTCTTACAACGTTTATGGATCCCCTCTTCCCCTTTTCTTCTTCATTGTGACCAAGTAAACAAAAGAACCCAACGAGTAACAAAGAAGGTCAAACTCATTTTTGCTATGTTGTCTAACAAACCTAGGTGCTTGTGGAGCGCAACTACCTAGAAGCGATAGAGCATTTCACCATTGCATACGAGCAAGGACGCGCATGCAAGAGTGTCGAGTGGCGTTCTCACCTGCTTGAGTCACTGGAACAGTGCACAGAGGAGATTCTGGAATGGGTTGACAACCTGCCAGAAGAGGAGACGGATCGAGATGGAGTTAAGAGGAGACGGGAGGAAATCCAGATTATCAGCAAGATAGTTGGTTATCTGCCGGACACCTTCATCAAGTCAAAGATATGCCTTCGGCTTGCAACGGATCACTTCCACAGTGGTGTGTGTGCTTTCCAGAACCAGCAATACGATGAATGCTACAGGTAGTCTTCTTCTTCTTCATTTTTTTTTTTACGCAGCAGAGTTTGTTCAATTTATAATATACTATAATGTGATTTCCTCATTACTTGCCCTATACACGAGGCACTTGATAGTTTTAAACCATGTGTTAAACCACGGTCTACCTCCTTCCTGTATTTTATTCAAAGTGCTGAAAGAGATAATTCTACTGTTTATTCGACAGGTTGATGAAAGAGTGTTATTTTCCCATCGAGGAAGCAGAAAGGCTGTGTCAAGGAGACCAAGAAATCCTTTGCGAACTGGATCTTCTGAGGGATGATGTGTACCAGCACACCTGTATAGCGGAATCAGGCAAGGCCAGAGCAACAGGTTTGTCATACGTCTAGACCATGGTATAACACATAGAGTAACTATAACATAACACATGGTACAGTCGGTCTTGAGTAGTGACACAGAGGGTCTGAAAATATAAATTTAAAGGAAACCAACACCCTAAAATGATATTCTTATAAATGAAAGGTAATAGTAAGTTTTTGTAGTCAATTCCGCCAACAAGTTTCGAAAATAGGTTTCTAAACAATTATACTATTCAGGGGGCGCGGAACCGGGGGGGGGGGGGGGGGGAGGGGGGGGGGGGGGGGGGCTGCAAGCCCCCACTTTTTTGCTCAAAACAAAGAAATGCATAAGCATAAAATAATGAAATATATAACAATTCAAATGTGGTCATCCCCCCCCCCCCCCCTCTCCACTTTCGAAACATTTCCGCGGCCACTGCTATTTGAAAACTCATTTTTTTTGCGTATTATTATTAGGCAGGGCCAGAGCAACAGGTTGGTCTAACATTGGACTAATTGTCTAGTCCACGGTCTTACACACAGTACTAGTTTATACACAGAGTCGAAACATAAAAGTTCTGTAAATAGAAATTTCATGGCATCAGAGCTGTGGCTCGCTCGGACATCAAATTATTTTTAATTACTATGGTAACAGCTATGATGTACATGTTAATTGGTTGCTGATATAGTTACACTGAAGAGTCGGAAATTTGAAATTATATGGCATCAGAGACTTGGGGATTAAAGAACTGCTCTTTAAAATACGTGTTCTTCCCCAAAACCGTTTATTCCTCCAAAGGTTCGTTAATATAGGTTTTTCCCGCTCAATTTCGCGATTGTGTCAATCGAATTGATAATAGGAGCAAACGAATTCGCGCGATTTGCGATCGCCGTACCAAAGCATTATTCGAATTCGTTAATAGGCATTCAAAATCACGCCCGGAGCAAACGAATTCGCACAAAGCGCATACCATTTCGTCAATGGTCGTTCAAATTGACACGTAGTATACGTAGACGTCTCTTCGGTCAATCGAATTCGTGAAAGCGCAGCCAATTTTAAATTACTGCTTTCGATTTAAGAAATGTAAAGATAGATCAGCAATAAATTGGCTAAAAGCAGTGGCGTTTGTATTCAGGTAAACTTAATTCATATTCAGACAAAGCATGTTATATTTGGGAAAAATCAAGTCATCAAATTATTCGTGAAATTTATAAAAGGAATATACTTTTGATAAAGGTAAATTTTGCTTGTAAGGTGAGATTGAGAAAATGGAATTCGGGGAAAAGGACCCTGGCCATCTGGAAATATATAAAATAAAATGCTTATAAGCTTCATGTATATCTTTGTTTTCTATAAAGATTCCCCTTTGGCTTATGATGTATTGTTTGTCAACTTATTAGGGGTGGGGAGGGGTGATTGTGCCTCCTATATAGCTCCGTGCTAAAGCGTATATCAATGTTCATTAAAGCTAAATGGGGATGTAGATGACATTACAATTGGAAAATCTTGATGATAACAATATACATGTAAATACATCATTTTGTAAAAATGTTCAAACGTAACAAACCGCACAATGTCCTTTCCAGGGCAAAAGTAAAGCATTATTGTTCCCAGTTTCGTGTGTCATATCATAATTATATATACAGTATATATATATTCAGACAATTAAAACAGGACGAAGACTTGTAGGCTATGTATATTTACGGACGACTGAGAAATGCATACATATGTCTCCCATGAAACTCCAAGGCCCCGAAAGTACCCCCCCCCCCCCCCCTCCCCTACATATACACAAATGTACATACATGTACATAGCACCCGCGTTATCTAAAACGAATGACGAAATGTTACAATTGTTTGCCCCGAAATGAAATCGAATGCTCCAAACGTGCTCATCAGGCATGACCGGCCATGCCGCGTTAAATTGTATGAACCAAGTTTACATTTGGCTGCACATTCGCGAAATCGATTGCCCATAAATTAACTTCTGTGTATATTCGCGAAATCGTATGCGTATGCATGAATTCGCTTGCACTTATTCAGAATTAGAAAAACCGATACCAACGATACTGCGGCAACGCGCGAATTCGAATGCCCCTAAATGAATTCGATTGAGAAAAGTGCAAAATTGAGCGGGAAAACCTATATAGCATTAAAAGAGGGTTCATTCATTAATCTTAAAATGAAAATGGTAACACAAATCCATTCTTATGATGCAGGTGATGAACTGGGGGAGACGGCAGTGAAAGACTCAGAAGAACTAAATGTGGAACTGGTCTGGGGACGTCATAGACTGGTACAGGCAGGCTGCAATCCTGTGCAGGACCAAAGACATAGAACAGGAGGCGATCGCATACAGCCGTCTGGGGAGGGTGTATGACAAGGTAACACAGACCAAAAATAGTATTGGGTGGTACTGCATATTTAGCTGACTTTGCATTCCCATGTTGTTTTAAGAACTCAATGTGGATTTGGTCTGGGACAACATAGACTGGTACAGGCAGGCTGTCATCTTGGGCAGCCTTCAGCCACTTTAGCAGGGTGTATGACAATGTAACAGACCAAAAAGTATCGGTTATACAGACCACAATATGGCCCTACTTGTGTGCTCCCTGATTTTAGTTCACTTGATTTATTTTGAAAGTGATACTTAATATTTTTAGCAGTTTAGCTGACAGTTGTGCTCTAATCTTGTTTTTCTATACTTGTTAGGATTTGTTGACGATCAAACATTTTCCTTAGAGCTATGTTTGATTTAACCATCCTCGATTTCAATGTAATGTATATGTATATTATTTCTGCCTGATTACAATTTATGTTCAGAAATATTGCCCTCTCAGAGTTTTTATTTTTTTTTACTCATTCTGTAATAATTCTAAATAGATATAATTTTGTTGCATTTAAAAATGTTACACCAAAGTTAAGTTCATGTCAATGCTGATTTTGACATCTCCTTTTCTTCGTACCGCCTTTTACTTTTAGTTACGGTCAACCTAATATGACACACCTTATTGACACTATTCTCCAAATACCCAAGGTTGTTATTTGATTATCTTCTCTAGCATGTAAATATTTATGCTTCACATTGGTCTTTACTCTTTGTATTCAAACCAAGATGCTCAAAATGTCATCGAGAGGCAAGGACTACGCAAAGAAAGCCATCGAGCTTGCACTGAGCATGACGCCTAGAAACTTCCACGGCGTAGGTAAATACTGGAGACATATACTTCGCACAAAAAGTTCCGCAATCCGCGGATTGCGGAACTTTTTTGTGCGAAGTATATGTCTCCAGTATTTACCTACGCCGTGGAAGTTTCTAGGCGTCATGCTCAGTGCAAGCTCGATGGCTTTCTTTGCGTAGTCCTTGCCTCTCGATGACATTTTGAGCATCTTGGTTTGAATACAAAGAGTAAAGACCAATGTGAAGCATAAATATTTACATGCTAGAGAAGATAATCAAATAACAACCTTGGTATTTGGAGAATAGTGTCAATAAGGTGTGTCATATTAGGTTGACCGTAACTAAAAGTAAAAGGCGGTACGAAGAAAAGGAGATGTCAAAATCAGCATTGACATGAACTTAACTTTGGTGTAACATTTTTAAATGCAACAAAATTATATCTATTTAGAATTATTACAGAATGAGTAAAAAAAAATAAAAACTCTGAGAGGGCAATATTTCTGAACATAAATTGTAATCAGGCAGAAATAATATACATATACATTACATTGAAATCGAGGATGGTTAAATCAAACATAGCTCTAAGGAAAATGTTTGATCGTCAACAAATCCTAACAAGTATAGAAAAACAAGATTAGAGCACAACTGTCAGCTAAACTGCTAAAAATATTAAGTATCACTTTCAAAATAAATCAAGTGAACTAAAATCAGGGAGCACACAAGTAGGGCCATATTGTGGTCTGTATAACCGATACTTTTTGTCTGTTACATTGTCATACACCCTGCTAAAGTGGCTGAAGGCTGCCCAAGATGACAGCCTGCCTGTACCAGTCTATGTTGTCCCAGACCAAATCCACATTGAGTTCTTAAAACAACATGGGAATGCAAAGTCAGCTAAATATGCAGTACCACCCAATACTATTTTTGGTCTGTGTTACCTTGTCATACACCCTCCCCAGACGGCTGTATGCGATCGCCTCCTGTTCTATGTCTTTGGTCCTGCACAGGATTGCAGCCTGCCTGTACCAGTCTATGACGTCCCAGACCAGTTCCACATTTAGTTCTTCTGAGTCTTTCACTGCCGTCTCCCCCAGTTCATCACCTGCATCATAAGAATGGATTTGTGTTACCATTTTCATTTTAAGATTAATGAATGAACCCTCTTTTAATGCTATATAGGTTTTCCCGCTCAATTTTGCACTTTTCTCAATCGAATTCATTTAGGGGCATTCGAATTCGCGCGTTGCCGCAGTATCGTTGGTATCGGTTTTTCTAATTCTGAATAAGTGCAAGCGAATTCATGCATACGCATACGATTTCGCGAATATACACAGAAGTTAATTTATGGGCAATCGATTTCGCGAATGTGCAGCCAAATGTAAACTTGGTTCATACAATTTAACGCGGCATGGCCGGTCATGCCTGATGAGCACGTTTGGAGCATTCGATTTCATTTCGGGGCAAACAATTGTAACATTTCGTCATTCGTTTTAGATAACGCGGGTGCTATGTACATGTATGTACATTTGTGTATATGTAGGGGAGGGGGGGGGGGGGGTACTTTCGGGGCCTTGGAGTTTCATGGGAGACATATGTATGCATTTCTCAGTCGTCCGTAAATATACATAGCCTACAAGTCTTCGTCCTGTTTTAATTGTCTGAATATATATATACTGTATATATAATTATGATATGACACACGAAACTGGGAACAATAATGCTTTACTTTTGCCCTGGAAAGGACATTGTGCGGTTTGTTACGTTTTGAACATTTTTACAAAATGATGTATTTACATGTATATTGTTATCATCAAGATTTTCCAATTGTAATGTCATCTACATCCCCATTTAGCTTTAATGAACATTGATATACGCTTTAGCACGGAGCTATATAGGAGGCACAATCACCCCTCCCCACCCCTAATAAGTTGACAAACAATACATCATAAGCCAAAGGGGGAATCTTTATAGAAAACAAAGATATACATGAAGCTTATAAGCATTTTATTTTATATATTTCCAGATGGCCAGGGGTCCTTTTCCCGAATTCCATTTTCTCAATCTCACCTTACAAGCAAAATTTACCTTTATCAAAAGTATATTCCTTTTATAAATTTCACGAATAATTTGATGACTTGATTTTTCCCAAATATAACATGCTTTGTCTGAATATGAATTAAGTTTTACCTGAATACAAACGCCACTGCTTTTAGCCAATTTATTGCTGATCTATCTTTACATTTCTTAAATCGAAAGCAGTAATTTAAAAATTGGCTGCGCTTTCACGAATTCGATTGACCGAAGAGACGTCTACGTATACTACGTGTCAATTTGAACGACCATTGACGAAATGGTATGCGCTTTGTGCGAATTCGTTTGCTCCGGGCGTGATTTTGAATGCCTATTAACGAATTCGAATAATGCTTTGGTACGGCGATCGCAAATCGCGCGAATTCGTTTGCTCCTATTATCAATTCGATTGACACAATCGCGAAATTGAGCGGGGAAAACCTATATTAACGAACCTTTGGAGGAATAAACGGTTTTGGGGAAGAACACGTATTTTAAAGAGCAGTTCTTTAATCCCCAAGTCTCTGATGCCATATAATTTCAAATTTCCGACTCTTCAGTGTAACTATATCAGCAACCAATTAACATGTACATCATAGCTGTTACCATAGTATTAAAAATAATTTGATGTCCGAGCGAGCCACAGCTCTGATGCCATGAAATTTCTATTTACAGAACTTTTATGTTTCGACTCTGTGTATAAACTAGTACTGTGTGTAAGACCGTGGACTAGACAATTAGTCCAATGTTAGACCAACCTGTTGCTCTGGCCCCTGCCTAATAATAATACGCAAAAAAAATGAGTTTTCAAATAGCAGTGGCCGCGGAAATGTTCGAAAGTGGAGAGGGGGGGGGGGGGGATGACCACATTTGAATTGTTATATATTTCATTATTTTATGCTTATGCATTTCTTTGTTTTGAGCAAAAAAGTGGGGGCTGCAGCCCCCCCCCCCCCCCCCTCCCCCCCCCCCCCCCCCCCCCCGCGGTTCCGCGCCCCCTGAATAGTATAATTGTTTAGAAACCTATTTTCGAAACTTGTTGGCGGAATTGACTACAAAAACTTACTATTACCTTTCATTTATAAGAATATCATTTTAGGGTGTTGGTTTCCTTTAAATTTATATTTTCAGACCCTCTGTGTCACTACTCAAGACCGACTGTACCATGTGTTATGTTATAGTTACTCTATGTGTTATACCATGGTCTAGACGTATGACAAACCTGTTGCTCTGGCCTTGCCTGATTCCGCTATACAGGTGTGCTGGTACACATCATCCCTCAGAAGATCCAGTTCGCAAAGGATTTCTTGGTCTCCTTGACACAGCCTTTCTGCTTCCTCGATGGAAAATAACACTCTTTCATCAACCTGTCGAATAAACAGTAGAATTATCTCTTTCAGCACTTTTGAATAAAATACAGGAAGGAGGTAGACCGTGGTTTAACACATGGTTTAAAACTATCAAGTGCCTCGTGTATAGGCAAGTAATGAGGAAATCACATTATAGTATATTATAAATTGAACAAACTCTGCTGCGTAAAAAAAAAAATGAAGAAGAAGAAGACTACCTGTAGCATTCATCGTATTGCTGGTTCTGGAAAGCACACACACCACTGTGGAAGTGATCCGTTGCAAGCCGAAGGCATATCTTTGACTTGATGAAGGTGTCCGGCAGATAACCAACTATCTTGCTGATAATCTGGATTTCCTCCCGTCTCCTCTTAACTCCATCTCGATCCGTCTCCTCTTCTGGCAGGTTGTCAACCCATTCCAGAATCTCCTCTGTGCACTGTTCCAGTGACTCAAGCAGGTGAGAACGCCACTCGACACTCTTGCATGCGCGTCCTTGCTCGTATGCAATGGTGAAATGCTCTATCGCTTCTAGGTAGTTGCGCTCCACAAGCACCTAGGTTTGTTAGACAACATAGCAAAAATGAGGTTTGACCTTCTTTGTTACTCGTTGGGTTCTTTTGTTTACTTGGTCACAATGAAGAAGAAAAGGGGAAGAGGGGATCCATAAACGTTGTAAGACTTTTTCAAAAGTGATATTTGAGACTTCAATCATATAACCATTTCATTACAAGATTTCTTGAATGATGTTTTCCTAATGGAAAAAGGTGGAAATCTGTCGGATTTTATCAGCTACTTTTGGCCCTTCATGAAAAGGTACCCAAATTGTTCACATTTAGCGTACATTGTCATGAAATGTGTTCCCCTTTTCTCATCTCCACGAACATCGTCATAATTTTATATACCCCTTTTTTCCGCGAGCATTTATATTATTTCAAACGGGGAGAATCTGGCCAGAATGTAGGTTATAAATTAAAAACTAACAAAGAAAAGTGGGTTTCTCCGGGATTTGAAACCGAGACCCCCGGAGTGTTAGACCGGTGTTCTACCGACTGAGCTAGGAGCCAATCTGTCGATCGTTCATCCCTGACAGCTGCATCACTTTGGTGATCATCCTCACACATATCCCTAGGTTGATTTCTTAAAGTTCGGGTTTGTGTCAGGTTTATATTAGCTTCTGACCATCACGAACATTGAAGACGGTTTCATTAACGAACGGTAGAGCACCGGTATGGCGTTCAAATCCCGGGGAAACCCAAAATAATTCCCTTTTTTGCGAAATTGTGAACGATCAATTGTGAACACACGACCAATGTAAAGTGAAACCTACCTTCTTCACGTTCCACTCTGTGTCATCCACCGAGGCATGCAAGGAAGCCAGCTTCCATGTAGTCGTGGCAACGTTCTTGGCTGCCGACACTTTCTCATCATCTGTCGTGCTGGAAGACAGCGCGCCCTTGTAGCACTGCAAGGCACTTTCCAGGCGGCTGGTCCTCACCACCGGTCTAATGTTACTATCGTTACCCTCCATCGCGGATTTGTAGTAGGAGTTCCGCGTTCTCGTTGCTGTCTTGACCATGACTGTTTCGCCTGTGATGTGGTTGACTTTCTTGGATATTTGACTGTGTGTGAAGCAACAAATACAATAGGGATGAGATACTTGCAAAATGTCCTCTTCGAACAAACATCATGATTCGATCCCGATTCGATATTTTTTAAACATTCGTTGGCCTTATAATATTATTTATTTACATATTTTGCCACACAAATTATTTCAATATTTATATCTTTGTTTTGCTTTCTTCCCACGCAATAGCAATATTATTTTGGGCACCTCACAGTAAACTGTCGGATTTATATTAATAGTAAAGATCTGAATAGGTTTCGCTGACATCAAGGAAAATACAATTAAATCAAACAATTTGGTCTATGAAAATTATTTGGATATATAACGTGTTAAATAGCCATATTATTTGTTATCCTCAGTTAACTATACAACCTTCTCAAGACAATGCATCCCAGTTATCCAACTCTGACAATTTCCCCCAAGGACCAGTAAATTATTCAGGGTAAGCATTGTCCTGTGGGAAACTGTAGTATAATTCATCCGGGGTAATTGTAGTGTGGATACTTGTCCGGATGTTATTTGTTCTATGGGGTATCTGTCCAGGAATTAGTGTCATAGAACCATTTACAGATATTATAAATAGCCAAGGGCGTCGATCACGGGGGATGGGGGGGGGGGGGGGGGGGGGGGGGGATATATCCTCCCCTCTCCCACCCCAAATATTTGAGGTGGGGGCGGGGGTTGGCCCTTATAGTGACCCCCCCCCCCCCCCCCAAAAAAAAAAAAAAAGGAAATGATAAATAAATAAATAAAAATAAAAATAAATATATATATAT
>JBAMJV010005489.1:0-27500 GCA_037951105.1 Echinarachnius parma
CTCAGTTGTTGACTGGTTGGAGTTGGTACGCTCTTCACTTCTTGTGTTTCCACTGTAAAAAAAAGGTAAATTGATGTGCAAACACTGCAAAGCCAAATAAATACATGGCTGGTGATATTGATAAGAAAAGAATAGAAAATGAATTAATTTGTATTTACAGTTACACCGAAATATGGCTAGGGCGAGCCAAGGGGGGTGGGGGGGGGGGGGGGGGGGGTGTAGGTCTGGACAAGGGAATATAAAGCAGTATATATTACCTCCTTGGTTTTAGGGTTTTTTATTAAATATGAACAGATTACGGGAGGAGGGGGGGAAGGGGGAGGGCATAACAAGGTTTCATGGATGGCCAAGGGGGGGGGGGGGGTAGGTCTGGATAAGGAAAAATGGCTAGGGCGAGCCAAGGGGGGGGGGGGGGGTGCAGGTCTGGACAAGGGAATATAAAGCAGTATATAAAATTATTACCTCCTTGGTTTTAGGTTTTTTTTATTAAATATGAACAGATTACGGGAGGAGGGGGGAAGGGGGAGGGCATAACAAGGTTTCATGGATGGCCAAGGGGGGGGGGGGGTTAGGCCTGGATTAAGGAAATATGGCTAGGGCGAGCCAAGGGGGGGGGGGGTGTAGGTCTGGACAAGGGAATATAAAGCAGTATATATTACCTCCTTGGTTTTAGGGTTTTTTATTAAATATGAACAGATTACGGGAGGAAGGGAGAAGGGGGAGGGCATAACAAGGTTTCATAAATGGCCAAGGGGGGGGGGGGGGGGTAGGTCTGGATAAGGAAATATGGCTAGGGCGAGCCAAGGGGGGGGGGGGGGTGCAGGTCTGGACAAGGGAATATAAAGCAGTATATACAATTATTACCTCCTTGGTTTTAGGTTTTTTATTAAATATGAACAGATTACGGGAGGAGGGGGGAAGGGGGGAGGGCATAACAAGGTTTCATGGATAGCCAAGGGGGGGGGGGGGGTAGGTCTGGATAAGGAAATATGGCTAGGGCGAGCCTAGGGGGGGGGGGGGGGGGTGTAGGTCTGGACAAGGGAATATAAAGCAGTATATATTACCTCCTTGGGTTTTAGGGGTTTTTATTAAATATGAACAGATTACGGGAGGGAGGGGGAGAAGGGGGAGGGCATAACAAGGTTTCATGGATGGCCAAGGAGGGGGGGGGGGGTAGGTCTGGATAAGGAAATATGGCTAGGGCGAGCCAAGGGGGGGGGGGGGGGTAGGTCTGGACAAGGGAAAATAAAGCAGTATATATTACCTCCTTGGTTTTAGGGTGTTTTATTAAATATGAACAGATTACGGGAGGAGGGGGGGAAGGGGGAGGGCATAACAAGGTTTCATGGATGGCCAAGGGGGGAGGGGGGGGGGGGTAGGTCTGGATAAGGAAATATGGCTAGGGCGAGCCAAGGGGGGGGGGGGGGGTGCAGGTCTGGACAAGGGAATATAAAGCAGTATATAAAATTATTACCTCCTTGGTTTTAGGGTTTTTTTTATTAAATATGAACAGATTACGGGAGGAGGGGGGAAGGGGGAGGGGCATAACAAGGTTTCATGGATGGCCAAGGGGGGGGGGGGGGGGGGGGTAGGTCTGGATAAGGAAATATGGCTAGGGCGAGCCAAGGGGGGGGGGGGTGCAGGTCTGGACAAGGGAATATAAAGCAGTATATAAAATTATTACCTCCTTGGTTTTAGGTTTTTTTATTAAATATGAACAGATTACGGGAGGAGGGGGGAAGGGGGAGGGCATAACAAGGTTTCATGGATGGCCAAGGGGGGGGGGGGGGGGTAGGTCTGGATAAGGAAATATGGCTAGGGCGAGCCAAAGGGGGGGGGGGGGTGTAGGTCTGGACAAGGGAATATAAAGCAGTATATATTACCTCCTTGGTTTTAGGTTGTTTTTATTAAATATGAACAGATTACGGGAGGAGGGGGGAAGGGGGAGGGCATAACAACGGTTTCATGGATGGCCAAGGGGGGGGGGGGGGGTAGGTCTGGATAAGGAAATATGGCTAGGGCGAGCCAAGGGGGGGGGGGGTGTAGGTCTGGACAAGGGAATATAAAGCAGTATATATTACCTCCTTGGTTTTAGGTTTTTTTTATTAAATATGAACAGATTACGGGAGGAGGGGGGAAGGGGGGAGGGGCATAACAAGGTTTCATGGGATGGCCAAGGGGGGGGGGGGGGTAGGTCTGGATAAGGAAATATGGCTAGGGCGAGCCAAGGGGGGGGGGGGGGTGTAGGTCTGGACAAGGGAATATAAAGCAGTATATATTACCTCCTTGGTTTTAGGTTTTTTTATTAAATATGAACAGATTACGGGAGGAGGGGAGAAGGGGGAGGGCATAACAAGGTTTCATAAATGGCCAAGGGGGGGGGGGGGGGGGGGTAGGTCTGGATAAGGAAATATGGCTAGGGCGAGCCAAGGGGGGGGGGGGGGTGCAGGTCTGGACAAGGGAATATAAAGCAGTATATACAATTATTACCTCCTTGGTTTTAGGTTTTTTATTAAATATGAACAGATTACGGGAGGAGGGGGGAAGGGGGAGGGCATAACAAGGTTTCATGGATAGCCAAGGGGGGGGGGGGGGGGGTAGGTCTGGATAAGGAAATATGGCTAGGGCGAGCCTAGGGGGGGGGGGGTGTAGGTCTGGACAAGGGAATATAAAGCAGTATATATTACCTCCTTGGTTTTAGGGGTTTTTATTAAATATGAACAGATTACGGGAGGAGGGGGGAAGGGGGAGGGCATAACAAGGTTTCATGGATGGCCAAGGGGGGGGGGGGGTAGGTCTGGATAAGGAAATATGGCTAGGGCGAGCCAAGGGGGGGAGGGGGGGTAGGTCTGGACAAGGGAAAATAAAGCAGTATATATTACCTCCTTGGTTTTAGGGTGTTTTATTAAATATGAACAGATTACGGGAGGAGGGGGGAAGGGGGGAGGGGCATAACAAGGTTTCACGGATGGCCAAGGGGGGAGGGGGGGGGGGGGGGGTAGGTCTGGATAAGGAAATATGGCTAGGGCGAGCCAAGGGGGGGGGGGGGGGGGTGCAGGTCTGGACAAGGGAATATAAAGCAGTATATAAAATTATTACCTCCTTGGTTTTAGGTTTTTTTTATTAAATATGAACAGATTACGGGAGGAGGGGGGAAGGGGGGAGGGCATAACAAGGTTTCATGGATGGCCAAGGGGGGGGGGGGGGGGTAGGTCTGGATAAGGAAATATGGCTAGGGTGAGCCAAGGGGGGGGGGGTGCAGGTCTAGACAAGGGAATATAAAGCAGTATATAAAATTATTACCTCCTTGGTTTTAGGTTTTTTTTTATTAAATATGAACAGATTACGGGAGGAGGGGGGAAGGGGGAGGGCATAACAAGGTTTCATGGATGGCCAAGGGGGGGGGGGGGTAGGTCTGGATAAGGAAATATGGCTAGGGCGAGCCAAGGGGGGGGGGGGGGGTTGTAGGTCTGGACAAGGGAATATAAAGCAGTATATATTACCTCCTTGGTTTTAGGGTTTTTTTATTAAATATGAACAGATTACGGGAGGAGGGGGGAAGGGGGGAGGGCATAACAAGGTTTCATGGATGGCCAAGGGGGGGGGGGGTAGGTCTGGATAAGGAAATATGGCTAGGGCGAGCCAAGGGGGGGGAGGGTGTAGGTCTGGACAAGGGAATATAAAGCAGTATATATTACCTCCTTGGTTTTAGGTTTTTTTAATTAAATATGAACAGATTACGGGAGGAGGGGGGGGAAGGGGGAGGGCATAACAAGGTTTCATGGATGGCCAAGGGGGGGGGGGGGGGGTAGGTCTGGATAAGGAAATATGGCTAGGGCGAGCCAAGGGGGGGGGGGGGGGGGTGGTGCAGGTCTGGACAAGGGAATATAAAGCAGTATATAAAATTATTACCTCCTTGGTTTTAGGTTTTTTTATTAAATATGAACAGATTACGGGAGGAGAGGGGAAGGGGGAGGGCATAACAAGGTTTCATGGATGGCCAAGGGGGGGGGGGGGGGGGGTAGGTCTGGATAAGTGAAATATGGCTAGGGCGAGCCAAGAGGGGGGGGGGGGGGTGTAGGTCTGGACAAGGGAATATAAAGCAGTATATATTACCTCCTTGGTTTTAGGTTTTTTTAAATTAAATATGAACAGATTACAGGAGGAGGGGGAAGGGGGAGGGCATAACAAGGTTTCATGAATGGCCAAGGGGGGGGGGGGGGGGTAGGTCTGGATAAGGAAATATGGCTAGGGCGAGCCAAGGGGGGGGGGGGGGTAGGTCTGGACAAGGGAGTATAAAGCAGTATATATTACCTCCTTGGTTGTAGGTTTTTTAAATTAAATATGAACAGATTACGGGAGGAGGGGGGAAGGTTTCATGGATGGCTAGGGGGGAGCCAAGGGGGGGGGGGGGGGGGTACGTCTGGATAAGGGAGTATAAAGCAGTATATATTACTTCCTTGGTTTTAGGTTTTTTTTATTAAATATGTACAGATTATGGGACTAGTGTAGGAGGGGGGGGGGGGGGGGAGGTCTGGATAAGGGAATATAAAGCAGTATATATTAATATTGAGTATATAGCACTACAAACATTTTAAAAAAATACTTAGACGGTCGGGGCCAGGTAGGGACCTAAGTATTTTCATTTATTGATTATCGATTGACATCTTAGAAGTGGTGGGCTCATGGCCCCAGCCGTTTTATTGCTTTAAAACCGATGACAAGGAAATATATAGAAATAGATGTATATTTATTGAAGTATATAGCAATTAAAAAAATTAAATAAAATATTTATACGGTTTGGGCCAGGTTGGGACTTATGTATTTCCAATTATTGATTATCAATTGACATCTGAGAAGTAGTGGCCTGCCTTGGCCCCCAGCTGTTTCATGGCTTTAAAACCGATGACAAACAAATATATAGCAAAAGATGTATTGTATTTGAGTATATAGCACTACAAAAAATTAAATAAAATACTAAGACGGCTGGGGCCAGTTATGGAGCTATGTATTTCCATTTATTGATTATCAATTGACATCTGAGAATTGTTTGCCTGCTGGCCCCAGCCGTTTCATTGCTTTAAAACCGATGACAAGGAATTATATATCAATAGATGTATGTTATTTGAGTATAGCAATATAAAAAATGAAATAAAATACTTAGACCGCCGGGGCCAGGTAGCGATCTATGTATTTCCATTCATTCATTATCGATTGACATCTGAGAATTGTTTGCCTGCTGGCCCCAGCCGTTTCATTGCTTTAAAACCGATAACAAGGAAATATATATCAATAGATGTATGTTATTTGAGTATATAGCAATATAAAAAATGATATAAAAATACTTAGACCGCCGGGGCCAGGTAGGGACATATGTATTTTCATTTATTGATTATCGATTGACATCTGAGAAGTGGTGGGCTCATGGCCCCAGCCGTTTTATTGCTTTAAAACCGATGACAAGGAAATATATAGAAATAGATGTATATCATTGAAGGATATAGCAATTAAAAAAATTAAATAAAATACTAAGACGGCTGGGGCCAGGTATGGACCCTATGTATTTTCATTTATTGATTATCAATTGACATCTCAGAAGTAGTGGCCTGCTGGCCCCAGCCGTTTCATGGCTTTAAACCCGATGAAAAAGAAATATTATAGCAATAGATGTATTGTATTTGAGTATATAGCAATACAAAAAATTAAATAAAATACTAAGACGGCTGGGGCCAGGTATGGAGCTATGTATTTTCATTTATTGATTATCAATTGACATCTGAGAAGTGGTGGGCTCATGGCCCCAGCCGTTTTATTGCTTTAAAACCGATGACAAGGAAATATATAGAAATAGATGTATATCATTGAAGTATATAGCAATACCAAAAATTAAATAAAATACTAAGACGGCTGGGGCCAGGTATGGACCTATGTATTTTCATTTATTGATTATCAATTGACATCTGAGAAGTAGTGGCCTGCTGGCCCCAGCCGTTTCATGGCTTTAAAACCGATGACAAACAAATATATAGCAAAAGATGTATTGTATTTGAGTATATATAGCAATACAAAAAATTAAATAAAATACTAAGACGGCTGGGGCCAGTTATGGAGCTATGTATTTCCATTTATTGATTATCAATTGACATCTGAGAATTGTTTGCCTGCTAGCCCCAGCCGTTTCATTGCTTTAAAACCGATGACAAGGAAATATGTATCAATAGATGTATGTTATTTGAGTATATAGCAATATAAAAAATGATATAAAATACTTAGACCGCCGGGGCCAGGTAGGGACTTATGTATTTTCATTTATTGATTATCGATTGACATCTGAGAAGTGGTGGGCTCATGGCCCCAGCCGTTTTATTGCTTTAAAACGATGACAAGGAAATATATAGAAATAGATGTATATCATTTGAGTATATAGCAATAAAAAAAAAAAAAATAAAATACTAAGACGGCTGGGGGCCAGGTATGGACCTATGTATTTCCATTTATTGATTATCAATTGACATCTGAGAAGTGGTGTCGTTCTAGCCCCAGCCGTTTCATTCATTTAAAAACGATGTCAAGGAAAAATATTACCAATAATCGTATTTTATTGGAGCATAAAGCAATACAAAAAATTAAATAAAATACTTAAACGGCATGGGGCAAGGTAAGGGACCTATGTATCTCGATTTATTGATTATCAATGGACATCCGAGACGTGGTGGCCTCCTGGCACCCCAGCCGCTTAATTTCTGAAAAACCGATGAGTAGGAAATATATAGCAATAACAGTATGTTATTGGAGTATAATAGCAATACAAACAATTTGATAAAATAAAAGGTAGTGATTTTTCATTTATTCATTTATTGATTATCAATTGACATCTGAGAAGTGGTGGCCTGCTGGCCCCAGCTGTTTCATTCCTTACAAAATTATGTCAAGGACCAACCAATGAATGGGTCAAGTCTTGGGCGAAGAGCTGTGGGAGGGCATAGCCATGTTACATGAATGGTTATGGGGAGCCAGGCGGCGGGGGTGAGGTCTGAATAAGGTAATATAAAGCACTATATGTTACCTCGTTGGTTTTAGGGTTTTAATTATGTAAGAACAGAGAATGGGACAGGTCTTGGGCGGAGAGATGGGGGGAGGGTGTAGCCAAGATATTATACAACATTCAAAATCATCATCAATATCATAACCTTGACCACCATGATTATTATTACCATCATCACATCATTATCATCACCATCACATTACCGGTATTATCATTGTCATCATTGTCATGAACGATGATATCATCATCACCATCATCATCATCATCATCATGGCAATATACGGTGACCATCATCATCAATCAAATATTCATCATCATGACTAATCAATATCTTCATCGTCAGTGTTATTGAGTATATAGTTAGGGAGTAAACGTAAGGCAGTATCTCGATACATCTGTACCCATTGGAGAATACATCACATTGCGACCATGTTTCCTCATCATGGATGATTAGTGTTTGCTTGCTTGGGAGCCTCTTGAGAGAATCTCAGTACACTAATGCAGTGTATTTTATTTTTATACAATTATTTTAACCATGTACCCACTACCCAGATAGCAAAGCTACGTTGACCCAACGTTTGCCCATTGTGTGCAGTAACCTTGTGCCCACGTCATTCTTGACGCTGGGCCAACGTTAGCCCAACCTTTTTGTTGGCTACATTTGACATCGAGCCAACCATACAGCCGACCTTACACCAATTTCAGGCCAATATCGGAGATATGACGTTGGGCCCACGTCATTCTTGCCCCAACGTTGGCCCCACTTTGGCAAGTTAACGTCGGGCCAACGTTGGGCCTTTTGAACCTGGCCCATGTACCCTCATTCAGGACCATGCCCACTAAAATAAGCTATTAATATGTTATTTTTTACCCGACTGTGAATGCCCTTGGATTTGACCAAACCCATTCAGGTCTTTGAACCAACAAGTCGCTTGCAATGATTGATAAATATATAATAATCTATCTATCTAGCCTATGTCTCTCCACTGCAGAAGGAAGGCCTCTTCATCTCCATTGCATTGTCTTCTTATATCATTTGTTTCAAACAGCATTTATGTAGACCTTCTTTCTTCCCTTCATTCTTGTTTGTTTAATTCTGATAAACTATCTTTTTCAACGCGCGTGGATATTGTGCAATATAAATATTCAATATTATTATTATTCGTTATTGTGCTGGTCGCATCCATGTAACTCCCCCAAATTCTCTGATGTCGTCCATCTAACGCCTACTCTGTCTGCCTCTTCGTCTGGTTTGCGTTCTTGGTGTCCAGTTAGTTATATTATGTGTTTGCTAAATAAAGCTTTGGAAAAGATGGACTTTTATCTATTATAAATGACAAAGACATCTGGACAGTTCTAAATTGCTAGAAATAATTTGGTCTCTCTTTGACCCTAATCATCTTGCACCGCATGACCGACATCACCATTGCGTATTCTATCTTGTGTTATTTCAGAATATAGCTTTTTTCCATTTCTTCCCCAATTTAAAAATTTTCTTACCGAGGAAGGGTGTAAATCCTCTCCAATACCCTAAATGGTATAAAATGGTATTAAACGGTGGATTGGTGTGTGTGTGTGCGTGGGTGGGTTCATTCAACATGTCATTGTAAGGAATCCTGAACATTAAATCGCTGCACTGAACCGCGATCAACCATCCCCTCCACACTCTTCGAAACGGATCTGAGTTGAACCCCCGTCCCCCCTTAAAAAAATTCATAGGGTATACGCCTATGGCCGGGTTATCAGCAGTATGGTAATTGCATTCCATTCGAGCAGGAAATGTTGTGAACAGATCAAGTCGGAGTTTGCAAGATAAGGAAATTGATAAATGAGCAAATTCAAAACATAACTTTGTTAATCAAGGTGTACCAATAATTATATTTTCTACTTAAGAAGGAAATGGAAATACCACAAATCGCTCTTTCAACTTTCTATTTGGAATCCAAAGTACGTAATGGAAATAATGGTCACACGAAAATACAAGTATTATACAACCATACCTTGATTTATTTTCCTCATGGTTGGTGAATATCATTGTAGAGCGTAAACAGGATATTTCATATTTTTTAAAAATTTCGAATAGAAAGTAGAAAGAGAGACTTGCCGCATTGCAAAATTTGTTTTCCTACGAACTTTTTGTCTCCGGCGCATGCGCACATGATTCCTATATACTTTTTGTTGGATATCAGACTTTAGTGAACACTCTGCATGATACATTTACTAAATGAATCATTACTCACCATGTCTTATGGCAAAAGAAAAGAAGAGTCATAAGATAGGAGTCGAACCCATGATACCAAGCTGGGTTGCTCAATATTGCTTTCTATTCTAGCAGGAAATGTTGTGAATAAATCTAGTCGGAGTTTGCAAGATAAGGAAATTGATAAATTAGTAGATTCAAAACATAACTTTGTTAATCAAGGTGTACAAATAATTACATTTTCTACTTAAGAAGGAAATGGAAATACCACAAATCGCTCTTTCAACTTTTTATTTGGAATCCAAAGTACGTAATGGAAATAATGGTCACATACGATACGGAAATACAAGTATTATACAACCATACCTTGATTTATTTTCCTCATGGTTGGTGACTATCATTGTAGAGCGTAAACAGGATATTTAATTTTTTATTTTTCGAATAGAAAGTAGAAAGAGAGACTTGCCGCATTGCGAAATTTGTTTTCGTACAAACTTTTTGTCTCCGGCGCATGCGCACATGATTCCTATATACTTTTTGTTGGATATCAGACTTCAGTGAACACTCTGCATGATACATTTACTAAATGAATCATTACTCACCATGTATTATGGTAAAAGAAAAGAAGAGTCATAAGAGAGGAGCCGAACCCATGATACCAAGCTGGGTTGCTCAATATTGCTTTCTATTCATAAGTTGTATTAATTCTTGGACGGAAGAGAGTAAAATAAAGTTTGTGCTTGATGAAGAGTTGGCTGGAACAGGGTGATGCATCAATTTTAAAATGACCCTACTCCTACCCCCCCCCCCCCCCCCCTCCATCCACTTATATATAAACCTTACTACTAGCAGAATACCAGGACTTCACCTGAATGTAATAATTGTGTATTTAACAACCCAAATAATTTTCCTTCCCATTCCTATGCACAAAACGTTGGCATCTGTTCAAACAAAATTTCCTATGAAATAAAACAAATATAACAAATAAATCACTTATGCAGTCATGCCTTAGAATGATTTGCACCAACCACCGACCCAAGAGCTACTTCTGCTTCTAATGATTCAATAAATGACCTCATTCAATGATTTCATTCCTAGAAATTGTTTAAGACACAAGTTGAGAGTGTTATATTAAGTAGGACTGAATTGCCCTAATCGGATTCAGCATACTCAAATTATTTTAAAAAGACTGGTTCCCGACTTTTACTTAAAAATGCCTCTAGGGTCTAATAGAGAGCTCTTTTTCAGATATCCGTCTAGACGAATATGTCCTTTTGTTGGCTCAACTTTTTATACATGGAATTTCGTCTTTTCCAAATAGTTAGTCCATTGTAAAAATGAATTGTAAAATGAAATATGTTTTTATTAAAAACATATAAACATTAATCCGTTGCAAGATTGAACATGGTTAAGACAGAGGAATATATTTTAGACTACATAATCAATTTATTATTTCATTATATAATCGTATTGCTGATAATGTTCAACATAGTGTGGTACATATTAGTACATGTATTACAAAATATGAAGTGCTAACATTTCGAATGTATAAGAGCGTAATTTTATCATCATATCCAGTAAGACAGTAAATATTTACCAAAGTCGAAAAAAGAAGTTCGGCATGTGTCGTGTCTGCATTTGTTACTAAAATTTGATCTTATTTAAAGCATCATGTCATTCTAACGATTGTTTCGCCAATATGTATTTATTATTAGTTTGATTTAAATGGATTATTCATTACAATTTGTTACAAAGTGTATATTGAAAAAATAAAACTGGTGTAAATTTTATTTGGAATTCCATTTGCATTGCACAACTTATATTATATATAAAGCCACATAAAACAACTAGGGTAATGACGTGTCGTAACATAGAAGATTAAATCATTGGACATGATGAAAGGGCCATAAATTTCTTTGACGGCACCACACATTTCGACTCGGGTCAAGTGCGGGTGCCGTCTCGTGATCATGACCTAGCTGACCAAGCCTCAGTATTGTTTGTGGATAAAGGCAAAGACACTACAAGGGGAAGACTGGACACTGCGCCGGTTTTGTACAGCGATCAATGAAACGCTGAATTTCGTACATGGGGAAGGGCGCCCCCTAGCGTTGAGTAAGTAAACTTCTTGTTGTTTTCGCGCGTAGCCATTGAAAACACAATAGGGAACTGGTAGTGAAGTATCAAATTCCTTCTTATTTTTGCTTTTTTATCTCAAAATGTACACCAAATATTAAAAGGAGTTTGTTTCTAAGTTTGTCTGTTTACAGGTGAAAATTTCCAAGAAATATTTAATAGTAGACATGCAGAATCAACATTCACGTACAAGTTTCTTTGCTTGCTGTTAAAAAAAAACTCGTGTTTACAATTACATCATCAGGATTGTTGCTGTTACCAGTCTGTGTCATGGTTTGAAATAAAAATAGTAACATTTGAGCCCACCACTTCTTAGATGTCAATCGATAATCAATAAATGAAAATACATAGGTCCCTCCCTACCTGGCCCCGGCGGTCTAAGTATTTTATATCATTTTTTGTATTGCTATATATACTCCGATAAAATACATCTATTGCTATATATTTCTTTGTCATCGGTTTTAAAGCCATGAAACGGCTGGGGCCAGCAGGCCACTACTTCTCAGATGTCAATTGATAATCAATAAATGAAAATACATAGGTCCATACCTGGCTCCAACCGTATAAATATTTTATTATATTTTTTTAATTGCTATATACTTCAATAATATACATCTATTTCTATATATTTCCTTGTCATCAGTTTTAAAGCAATAAAACGGCTGGGGCCATGAGCCCACCACTTCTCAGATGTCAATCGATAATCAATAAATGAAAATACATAAGTCCCTACCTGGCCCCGGCGGTCTAAGTATTTTATATCATTTTTTATATTGCTATATACTCAAATACAATACAACTATTGCTATATATTTCCTTGTCATCGGTTTTAAAGCAATGAAACGGCTGGGGCCAGCAGGCAAACAATTCTCAGATGTCAATTGATAATCAATAAATGGAAATACATAGGTCCATACCTGGCCCCGGCGGTCTAAGTATTTTATATCATTTTTTATATTGCTATATACTCAAATAACATACATCTATTGATATATATTTCCTTGTCATCGGTTTTAAAGCAATGAAACGGCTGGGGCCAGCAGGCCACTACTTCTCAGATGTCAATTGATAATCAATAAATGGAAATACATAGGTCCATACCTAGCCCCAGCCGTCTTAGTATTTTATTTAATTTTTTTTATTGCTATATACTCCAATGATATACATCTATTTCTATAAATGTCCTTGTCATCGGTTTTAAAGCAATGAAACGGCTGGGGCCATCAGGCAAACAATTCTCAGATGTCAATTGATAATCAATAAATGGAAATACATAGCTCCATACCTGGCCCCAGCCGTCTTAGTATTTTATTTAATTTTTTGAATTGCTATATACTCAAATACAATACATCTATTGCTATATATTTCTTTGTGATCGGCTTTAAAGCCATGAAACGGCTGGGGCCAGCAGGCCACTACTTCTCAGATGTCAATTGATAATCAATAATTGGAAATACATAAGTCCCAACCTGGCCCCAACCGTATACATATTTTATTTAATTTTTTTAATTGCTATATACTTCAATAATATACATCTATTTCTATATATTTCCTTGTCATCGGTTTTAAAGCAATAAAACGGCTGGGGCCATGAGCCCACCACTTCTAAGATGTCAATCGATAATCAATAAATGAAAATACTTGGGTCCCTACCTGGCCCCGACCGTCTAAGTATTTTATTTAAATGTTTGTAGTGCTATATACTCAATATTAATATATACTGCTTTATATTCCCTTATCCAGACCTCCCCCCCCCCCCCCTACACTAGTCCCGTAATCTGTTCATATTTAATTAAAAAAACCTAAAACCAAGGAGGTAATATATACTGCTTTATATTCCCTTGTCCAGACCTACCCCCCCCCCCCCCCCCCCCTTGGCCATCCATGAAACCTTATGCCCTCCCCCTTCCCCCCTCCTCCCGTAATCTGTTCATATTTGGGCAATTCCGGATGAGAGAGGCCAAAAATGGAAAATTTAAAAGTTTATGAAATACAATTTCAAAGCATGTTTTGGGTGGACAACGTCCTATATATTAGTGAATAGAAGACCGTTTGTGAATAACTTAATCTGTTTTTCTGAAAGCAGGGTTTGAACTTTTTGGGTTTTCTAGGCTTCAGAATTGAAAAAATGACTAAATTCAATACCAAATCAATAAATCATTGATCCCTGAACTTATTCCTTTGTATACTTTGCAGTTATACTAGTATATGGATAATCTTCTTATTTTGTAAAGCACTTGTTCCAACCGGAACCAATATTTGCTGGACAGAATGACCAAATCTACTCCAATTTGTATGTAATTCCGTTACCGAAATTCCAAGAAAGTTTTTTTAAAGAACTTTAATATTGATGAATTATTCTGTAATTGTAAATCCAATGCTAAAATATGTGTCCTTGAAATCCCAAACACCCAATTCTTTAATATCTTCACCCATTTCTATGAAAACATCGGTAACGGAATTACATGGTAACGGAATTACACCGGTAACGGAATTACATCGGTAGGGGACGCAACATTAATTTGACTGCAAAGTGGGTAGGAAGTTTTTGAAAGAAAGGAACTCCACCTCCTATACAGGGGGGAAAACAAAATCCAACTTCTGATGAGTAAAAAACAAATTATGAATATAAAGGAAGATATCAAATGAGATAGATCCTCTCTTATGACCTTCTGTTCTTTTGCCATAAAAATATGTCAGGCATAGATTTCACAAAGTATTACAAACAAAATCTTGCAGTCTTTGGCAAGAAAATTTTTTAAAATAGATCACCCAACCCCAACACCCTCCCCTTGTTGAAGTCTAAGACTGCAGGTAGTATTGAGGAAGATAGTGTCCAAGATAACAGCAAGAACACTCAGAACAGAGGAAAAAGCAACAACACAGTCTATATTAGCAATGTCATCAGCAGCGGCATGGAGGACCTCAAATTGAAATGGGTGGTAGTTCAACACTGCAAAGAAAACAATGCCAAACAATTAATTGGCCAAGTGATAGAAGCTGTGGATAGTAACATTACTGTCAAATTATTGAAGCAAACAGTACCAGAGAAGTATGGTTGGCCACATAGTAGATGACTTTGGCTTGAAATCTCATCAGTTGCTCAACTTGAGATTGGTCTAAAAAGACCAAGACATACCAGTACCACTTTGCGCCAGCAGGAGTATTGAGTATAAAGTTTCATCTCATTATCTAGTCAATCCCTTGCTTCTGCTTAAAAGCATTAAGACAATGGGCCCTTTGAAATTCTGTCAATATTATAAGAGGTCACCTGCAAATGTCCAGGATGATCCAGACACAATTGGGCTGATGACAGACTATACTTTGGCTATATTTCAAAGGGCCCATTGCCCTGTTGCCTAATATCAGAACTCAAGGGATTGACTAGATAATGAAAGGAAACCATTCAAATATTATAGCACCATACAGGAACTACACAATAGGTCTACTGGTGAATATTGTTACCGGTAGGTTTTGTCTTTTTAAGCCAAGCTCAAGTTGAGCTACTGATTTGAGAATTCGGGCCAATTACATTATTCACAGGTCTTAGATATGTAAAAGAGCCACAAACAGACAGAATAGATATATACTCTCCTTCATATAAATGCATGTATCATGCTAACGTATTCACTGGCTTTAAAATGTAGCTTGCCAGTATTATTGCTGATGAATTAAAGTTCAGACAATAAGATTGAACTCTATCCTTGCTGGCCATTTGACTTGTCAGTATTGTAACATACTTTGTTAGTACAATTTATAAATAAGTTTAGGATTTTTAAAACTTGAACATCTTTAATATCAAGTTGTACACATTGTGCATTACATAATATAATATACTACAAACAATTAATTGTATCCCTGATACATGTATCACCTGATCTCTGACTATAAATTAATGTTCTTGTACATGCTTCTAACAATTTATTATGTCCAAATTGCATCAAGTATGTGTATGATCAAAAAAGTGTCTTGGTAGTATTCTTCAGTAGTAGTGATTTTGATCAGATGGATGAGTTTAATTTAGAACAATTTAGTAGATGGCATACAGGTAGACATTATTTACAGGTCTAATAGCATATCATAGATACCCTCAATGAGCCACAAATGGACAGAAGAGATACACTTTCCTTCATATAATTACTTATAACATACTAATTAGTTTCCTGGCTTTTAACTTCCCAGAATTATTGGTATTAACATTCAGACAATAGGATTGAACCCTATCCGTGCTGGCCATTAAAGGGTACCACCACCCAAAAATAATATTCTTATTATAGAATGGTAACATCTTTAGTATTCCATTCCTTCAACAAGCTCACAAAAATATGTTTTCAGAAAAAAATATATAATTGGAAAAAGCATCACCATTCTCAACCATGCTTTCATGTGGTCTGAATTGCAAAGACTATATGCGTGCAGAGCCAGAGCGCTCTGTGCAGAGCGAACGAATCATCCGGGATTCTATTGACGTACGCGTGAAAGCATTGGCGCACTCGCAAATGCTTGGCCCGTATGGAACCAGGAAATAGCAGTGGTTCCGTAAGTGGTGGAAATTAATTGATTTGTTTATGAGTTACACAACCCTTTGCAAAATGTCGGGTATCTATTTGATATCACAAAACGTACCAAAACATATAATAATGTGTTGTCCTTTGCCTGGTGGTCCCCTTTAAACTTACCAGCATGGTTACATACTTTGTTAGTACATGTCCAATGTATAAGTCTTCCCAGGGTTTTCTGAATTCTAATATCAAGTTGTACACATTGTGTATTGCATGATATACTTCAAGCAATTCATGTTACCCTTGATACATGCATCATTTGACATCTGACTTTGATTTATTGTTCTGCTAAGCACTTGCTTCCCAATCTGTTTTGTCCAAATTGCATAATATTAGGGAGTGTACATGATCAAAAAAGTGTTTTTGTAGTATATGTGTATGAAATACTTTGGTAGAAGTGTCATTTATCCAATGGATACGTATAGTTTAGAAGAATTTGTGGATAATTGACAAAGCAGTGTTACTAGTGTAATTCCGTTACCATGTTCATTAGATAGCTTTCTAGTATAAATAGAGAAATATGTGACCATTGATTTGAGCCAGGACTGCAGAGTTTGATAACAAGGACTATGTAAACAAAGACTGACTTGAATTTCGCAAATACAAATAGTTATTTTTTTAGAAATTTCACACTGCGTTACCAAATTAACAAATTAAGCAGGCGTATTCATAGATTACTTCATAATTTGGCATAAAAGTATCTTGCATTTTGGTTTTTATAAATGTTTGAACATAAAAATAACATTTTAAAGGGATTTTAGCTTATCTGGTATTCAAAAAATTAAACTTTTTTAAGGTAAATGTCAGAAGGCGTAATTCCGTTACCATTTATGTAATTCCGTTACCGCTGCCTTATTTGGAAACATGGTCAGTTACGACCAAACAAGATGAACATAAAGGAAAAAACTAATGTTATCATGAAGTTGACACCCATAGCAATGAATTTTAAAATAAATCTACACAAAATGTCTTTTAAATTTCAGAGGAATTCATGTGAAAGTTGAAGGTGGGAAAAAAGGCCCATTCTCTGCCGTAATTCCGTTACCGACGTATCATACGTGCTAGCACTTTCCTCATGTATGAAATTTCCATATTTTTGTTTCTATATGACAGCAGGTATATCTCCAGAACTTATTAAAGTGTTGATAAGCCTTAAGGTCATAGGACTAATCCATATTATGAAAAAGAATGAGCAAAATTTCTCTGAATTGTAATTCCGTTACCACGGAATTGCCCATTTAATAAAAAAAACCTAAAACCAAGGAGGTAATATATACTGCTTTATATTCCCTTGTCCAGACCTACCCCCCCCCCCCCCCCCTTGGCCATCCATGAAACCTTGTTATGCCCTCCCCCTTCCCCCCTCCTCCCGTAATCTGTTCATATTTAATAAAAAAACCCTAAAACCAAGGAGGTAATATATACTGCTTTATATTCCCTTGTCCAGACCTAACCCCCTCCCCCCCCCCCCCCCCCCCTTGGCTCGCCCTAGCCATATTTCCTTATCCAGACCTACCCCCCCCCCCCTTGGCCATCCATGAAACCTTGTTATGCCCTCCCCCTTCCCCCCCTCCTCCCGTAATCTGTTCATGTTTAATAAAAACCCCTAAAACCAAGGAGGTAATATATACTGCTTTATATTCCCTTGTCCAGACCTACCCCCCCCCCCCCCTTGGCTCGCCCTAGCCATATTTCCTTATCCAGACCTACCCCCCCCCCCCCCCCCCCCCCCTTGGCCATCCATGAAACCTTGTTATGCCCTCCCCCTTCCCCCCTCCTCCCGTAATCTGTTCATATTTAATAAAAACCCCTAAAACCAAGGAGGTAATATATACTGCTTTATATTCCCTTGTCCAGACCTACCCCCCCCCCCCCCCCCCCCCTTGGCTCGCCATATTGTGGTTTCAATAGCCACTGTGCCACTTTAAACCCGTGCACGCGCGTGTTCATGCATGCATGCAGGACTTGTAACGCACCTTCGGACCATTGACTGAAGTTAGCGAACAAAAATAATTTAGCGCCCTATAGTGAAGGATAACCGACGACAGTCAGGACCATTTACATGTAGATGTGGCGACAGTCACGTTGTGTTGACAAAATCAACAATTCAAATGAGACGGTCTTCACTACGAACTATTGCACGAACGGATGGCTTCCGGGTTTCGTCGAGCGAGCGACGTATTCATCTAATTACGTGACGTCACTACTACGGCAGCATCGGGCCGATTTTATGAATGAAATGGATGCGCATGCGCACTAACTTACCCCTACACCCTGCGTGCGGTGTGCTACAAGATTCTGCTTGCAACTGTGCTTCATCTGGTACCAAACTCGGCCTAGTTTCCACTTTTCTTCTATTTTTCACGATTTTTTGAAAGTGCTGTTCAAGAGCGGAAAGCTCATACGATACCTTGGTCTTACTGTGATTTCGTATACTTTTCATGATATTCTTACGAATTTCCATCGGTGTCGCATCGTGTTCGTGGATGTTTCTAGATTGATAATGTCTATGTATAATACCTGTGTTGTGGTTGTATGAGAGCAGTCGCTGTAATATGCATGGAATTGTACCGTCTCAGCTGCTGGCGTGTAGTATCGCTCACGATACTTTGAGAAGGGGTGGGCATCGTGGCCGCCCGCAATTGCGCCTGCGCGTGCTATCGATACTACCTCCATGCGATATTCTACACAGAGCTGCAAAGCTGATTTCGGGCACGTGCACCGAGGAGCTACGTCATGAGCAAGGCAGCCAATGAGATCGCGCGCTGAGCTGCAGCCAACCGTTGTACAGGGTGAATGGGGAATAGTTCGTAGTGGTCTTCCCCGTTCAATGTAACTAACATAAAAAGCTACGTGTGGGGCCACACTATGTCTATCTTTGATACGTCTGGAGGAATTCAACATTAAAAACATCTCCCATACTAACCTGTTGATGCTTCAGTACTTGCTACGGTCTGGCCCTGACTGTTCTGGTACTTCACGAGCTCGTCTAGAAGAACTCTTCTTTCCCGACTTCTTAAATTTGCGACGAATTCTTGAGACCTTTCTGGTAAATCGAGTCTTCTGCTTCTCCGATTCGAATCACCACCAGTTCCAAACTGGCAATATAACCTCTGATTGTGGAATAATATGGCATTTGAAGACGTTTTACGGAGAGCACAACCTTTTTGCGCATTCTTGTTATTCAGAGATAACATAATCGTTCTCAAATAACGAGTAGAACACCCCGAATAAAGAGTTCTTTTCAGCAACATCTTGTGAGCCATGGGCGCTGCCATTTTGATGCAAGAATCGATGATCACGAAGTTGTACTGTCTTACGCCTCGAGATGGCGTACTTCATGAATGGTCACACAGAAATACAATAGAATGGTCACACAGAAATACAATACATAATATATAGTACAAAAAAAGTTGATAATTATATAAAAAATAGTGTCAAGAAAAATAATCACCATGCAATGGCAATATACTATGAATTAATGAGCATGCAGACATTCTAAGGATGAAATAAAAATGAATGAATTGACATCAGGAATAAGCTCAACAATCACATTTTGCGTTATACGTTTGACTTTCAAACAGTGTGGTCACATTGACAAACCCTTATTATTTTTTATTAAAAAAAAGGTTAATTTGACATATTCCATTGATTATGTTTCACGTACCTTTGTCTGAATTAAAAATGATATTTTAAAAATAAATATTTTGCTACATAATCATCTATATAATGAAGAGCTTAGCTTCCAAAGGCGCTAACTCCACCTTTTCAACTTTGGAGAAAAGCAGGTTTCCATCTTTGTACACATGCCTTTAAGAATATAAAACTGGAACGTTCCATATTTTGCTTTTAATTGTGTAATTTGTCCTAACAGTTTTATTTCAATATAGCTCATAGAGTTATGTACTGTTCTTTAGTATATAACTCTATGATATAGCTACATAGCGAATTAATGTATATGTTGATATTGTTAACTCAATGTTGATGGAAAGTGGATTAAGCGCCTTTTGGAACTAAGCTCTTCATATAATATACAAATTTAACTCAGACGATAAGGAAACGTAATACCGTACTGTACGTTAAATAATTCATATGATTATTAACAATTTTGTAAACAAAATAGCACTCCATGTATGAGCTGAGGATGATGAATTCGGGGCCGTGTGACAATTAACAAAAGTGGAAAACAAGTTTAAAGGGGTAGTTCAGTTTGGTATAGAGGGCGCGCTGCACAAAATAATATGTTTGTGAGATAATGAAAAACTGAGTGTAACATTAAAAAAAGCATACAATTTTAATGACAGAATAAACTTTATTTAATCAAAATCGGTTTAGAAACGGCTGAAATATCAATTAATATATCCAAACGGAATAAATCTGGGGCCCAGATTTATTTGATGATTTTTGTTTAAATAAAAAAAAAAAATGCTTACACCTTTTCAACATTTTTGCAAAAGAGGTTTTTAAATAGTTGTTGATGATCTCTCTATTTGATCATTATTTCAACAAAACATCACATGCATAATTGTGTATGAAAAATGGTCGAAACCAAAGCTTTTTTAGAGAGCGGCCTCTTGTTTTAATGGCTCCTTTTGAATGATAACAGGCATTCTACTTATTCATTTGTAATTTTCTATACCTTTCGAGCATGGTGGAGTTACAACTATTAGTTTGTAATGCTATTGTGTAGGTTTTGGTTACTAAAGCTCAGCCATACCAAAACTGTACTACCCCTTTACAATTTTGTGTAGAGTTGACAAACTTTTTTTTAAATAATACGTCTATGAAGTCGTTACACAATTCGTAAGAGTTCGTTGCCACTATCATGTATGAATCCCCCTGATGGAAATTTTCAAAGCCTTAAAGGCAAAGAACAACATATAATTATTTAATTAGGTTGATATCGTTGTGCGATATCAAATTATAGATACCCAACTCTTTGCAAAGGGTTGTGTAATTCTTAAACAATGCAATTAAATTACCACCACTTACGGAACCATTATGGCCTCATGGTTCCGTACGCGCCAAACGTATGGGAGTGCGCCAAATATATTAACGCGTACGTTTTGAGACAATAGAATCACGGACGATGCGTTCGTCCTAGACAAAAGGTAGTCTTCCTATACAGACCCATAAACACATGTTGAAGTATGGTTATGCGTTTTCCAATTATACAACTTTTTTTCTGGAAACATATTTAAAACAAACTTTTTGGTGGAATGGACTACACAAAATGTTAACTTTTATTTATAAGAATATTATTTTTGGGTGTTGGTACCCTTTAAGCTTATAAGTTTTCTAATTTTTGTACAATTATTATCAACTTTGCTGAAACTTTCTGAGATAATATTTGAATGTATATTTTTTTTAATTAAATTTATTTCTGTACCAATTAAAAAAACCCATATAATGTATAAATGCATTACTTAATGATACAGTATTGGTCAAACTAAATGTTAGTAACTAAACCCTGCACATTACAAACTAAAAGTTTTAACCCCACCATGCTCGAAAGGTACAAATAATTACTAATTACAAAGTAAAAGCCTGTTATCATTACAAAAAGAGGGCGCTCTCTAAAAACGCATTGGTTTCAACAATTTAAAAGTGTAAGCATTTTATTTATTTATTCTTAAATCATCGAATAAATTAATGTGGGATCCCACATTTATTCCGATCGGATATGTTTTTGAACCGATTTCGATCAAATATATAAAGTTTATTCTGTCATGCTCTTTGAAATCTGACACTCAAACAAAATATTTTGTAAGCGCCCTCTTTACCAAAACTCAACTATCCCTTGAAAGGGAATTAGTAACATTGTCCAAATCCTCAAAATCCACTTGAAATTCTAGCCGTTCCCTTATTATATTGTTTTATTCGTATTAACAATAAAAGCATGGGACAGGTTTCAGTTTTTAAAATAATTCCATTGCGTTCAAAAGATATTAACGATTGAAGTGTTCGGATATGAAATTATCTACGGGACCTTTTCAGCCGTGTATACAAAGTGAATATCACTTTGAAATTTTCGCTCATTTCTCGGCCAAATAACATCCAATTATATAACTTGAAATTTTGACAAATTTTTTTCTGGACATATCATAACACACCAATATACACATATTATTAACCATGCATCACTTTCGCACTTGTCAACAAAGTTACTAGATTCCTCTAACCTGTTAACACCATGGGCCCGAGATATATCACCGACGCCCGATCCATGCATGCAAATGTATATTATATATATAAAACTTGCCATTGTCTTCGTCTATTTTTGTCCCACTTCAGAGTTCAGACTACCCCCCCCCCCCCCCCCCCCTTCTCATCCCAATTCCCTCCTCCGTTTTGTTCTGTTTGTAAGTATGTACATGATATTGAGAACCTGTCATTCAAACACTTGGAAAAATCTATTAATATACCATTAACATTACATAAGAAAGACTTAATTAACCCGTACATGGTGCATACGTACTGGGAAATACCTAAGGCCGGCATCTACTGTATGTAAATATGTATTGTACAAACATATATCGTATTAAAGGGATCTAGTAACTTTGTTGACATGTGCAAAAGTGATGAATGGTTGATATAATGTGTATTGCTGTGATCGGATATGGCCACTGAGCAATATTTGAAAAATGGATGTTATATAGCCGAGTAATGAACGAAAATGCAAAGTGATATTCACTACCTCATTGAACTGTCTTTGTACACGGTCATGGCTATATCTAGTGAATCGTTGAAAGTCCAAACACACTAGTCGTTAATTTCAAAGGAAGAATCGAATAACCGAAACATGTTCCATGCCGCTTCTAGTTTATTGTTAATATGAATACAACAAGGTAGCTATAGAGTTCAAAATAAGTTTCAGTGAGGATTTTGCAATGTTATTATATCCCTTTAATTAGCTTGAGATAATTCTTCAGCCTTCTATTTTTGCCTCACTTCAAACCACTCATCCCACATGCGCCACCTAGCTCACATCAAAGACCGTTATGGCCTAGTTCCACTACACCGTTTCTCCTTCCGTTTCCTATCCGACCAAAATGTGGCGAAACGGTCAATGTCTAGCCGTAACTTGTCAAGTTCCATGACCTTTTTTTTCAGGCGAAACGTAGCCGAAGTATCCTTTCCGAACTAAGTCTGCATAATTTCGTATCCTGCTTGTACCTTCCGCATGTCAAACGGAAAGGAAACGGAAAGAGTAACGGTGCAGTGTGACTAGGCCATAAATACCCACCACCGTTATCGAGCGGCCCTTTGTCCACAAACTGATCAATAATTCCTGTCAGATCTATTCTAAGAACATTAGTGACCATTCTGATATATCTCTGCGTGCTCAAACTAAAATATCGATTTTGAAATTCAATAGGTCGAGAAGTGCTAACCATGCTGGCGACCCGTATGCTTTTGTTACAATCTTTTTAGCACCCTTTTATCGATAATATTGATCAGGGATCAGAATTCACAACGGTGACATAAGAATAAAGGACTGGCTGAAAGAAAAATCCTGCAAAACAACGCCAATCGTCTTTTATTATTTCCACCGATCTACTTTCCCCCCAGTCTGGGGGCAGAAGTTGTCGCGAAAAGAAGCGGTTTTAGTGTTTCTGTCTAACTTTCACGGATGCATCCTTTCCAGTGTGGCCTATAATTGTCTCGGACTTGGCTGTGTCAAAGAGGAAACCGATTATCATGTTCTTTTTGAAGAAATAATGACGGCTTTTTAAGGTGGATTTGTAAAAGGTAAGATATCGTAAAACAAACAGTTTTTGATAAACAGTACGTGCTTAAGTTTTAAGAAATATTTCCATCGTGTCAATTACACACACAACAAAAATGAATTATTGATCCAGCGCTATATATGATTATCTGATGAATTTGGATATACTTTTCTGATTTATCAGTTGTAACTTATATCAAGAGACTCCTTTGAAAATCATTTTCTGCTGAAAAGGCCATCCCACCCATTGTGGAAAAAAAACTTATTTGTCTTTGTTCATTATGTATTTTCACCAATTACCTTACTGTCTCTTTCTCCATCTCATTCTCTTCCTCCTCCCTAAAGTCCTTTCTCCTCCCCCTCCTCCTCATCCTCTACACCACCCCACCTTTCCTTTCTTCCCCTTCCCCTCCCCCTCATCCTTCTCATTTTCCCCCTTCTCCCCCGCTTTCACATCCTCCTCCTCCCCTCATTCTCCTTACATGCCTTATCCCACTCCTCCTCCGTTTCCTCCTCCCTTCGTCTGCCTCTTCCTATTCCATCTCCTCCTCCACATTCGTCATTTTCTCCTCAAACTCTTCCTCCTCCCCCTCTTCTCCTTATCCTGTTCACCCTCCCTCTATCCTTATCCTCCTACTCTTTCTCATCCCCTTCTCCATCCCCCTCCTCCTCGTCCCCACCCCTCCTTGTTATTATACAGTATGTTTATTTCGCGACTGAAAAGGAACACACCGAATACAATATTGTCCAAATAAACAAATTCAGAATATTATGAACTAATATGTACATGTTATGTTATTTGAAAGAAGTACCTACACCCTCACGATAACTAAATTTTTTCATCAATTCAGCAATTCTGATCATTTATCACATGTTAAAGATTCGACAATGCCCTACTCATTTATACGTAATTGTTGTTATACTGATAATTTTCCCCGTTGTTTGGGCTCATCAATTTACTTGATGAATAAAATCAGCCTTACTTATAATGTTTGTTATAACTCTGTTAAAAGTTGATGGCAACGAAAGATACATAGGCATGTTACATGTAACGCTGCCTGTTAGACTTTTTGCAAACAGTGTAGATACTCTCTACGTATACATGTAAAGGAACTGGGAATCAATCAAGTACAGTGAATGAAGTATAATTTTGTATCCTTGAGAAAATTAAATAGTTTTCCTAAGCCAACTCGAGTCTAGCTTTCAGCTAGACCTATCACACACTTTATCGAGGCAAAATTAATGGCAAGGAAATATTTTCGTAGATCGCCTGAATGGTATGTTGGTGTGTGTGTGTGGGGGGGGGGGGGGGGGGGGGGGGTGTACTCATACAGGGGGTAGAATTCCCACACAGGGGGCGATCAACCTCCCCATTTAATCTATACCATTGCTTGAAGCGGTTGTGGCGATCATCTGTTTATTGTACATGTTGTATATATATAGTAACTATTCAAGTTTTAATGATTTCTTCTCTGGCCCCTTTCTATTCTTCCGACCCCACGGACGTCCCTCATGGGCAGACCAATCGATATCATTGCATCGCTTTCTCTAAAGACCAACTGTGCTTTCTCCTTGTGTGTATATCAGCCTAGCTACTTTACTTAACCCCTAAACCACCAATGATACAGTTTACACTGGATTTACACGCAGACTGCATTACACCAGTAACGCCTCAGTACTCGATCTGCAAGTGTAAAAGTGTTTATACCGTGGGATTTTCGTTACGAAAATGCACCGTTAATACAGATCGAAAAGTAGCAGCCAGCCGCTTTAACCCCTTAACCGCCACGTATACAGTTTACACGTAGTCTGCATTACACCAGTAACACCCTAGCACTCTCCGAGGGGGAAAGTGCTCTTGGTCTTACTATTATTATGAAAGTGCACCGTATAATGCAGTAAAAATCAATATTTCCTTCTCGTTGCATAATGCACTGGCAATTATAAGTCCTCTTAAAAAACAACCGGTGTAGAGCGGTTCTAGTCCAACCGTCTGGGCGGACAAATTACGCGACCACACCTGGGGGGTGTCTCACGAAGATCCTAATTGTTGAACTTAACTCTAAGTTGGACTTAAACATTATGGAAAGCCATTTATAGCCTTGGAATATAATATATTAAAAAACAACGAAGCAAGCATTGTAGACTTTTCATAAATGTTGCATCAAGAACATGAAATCTCCTTGATAATAGAAAATATTAATGATTTGAATCACCATTTTATGCCTTTGAAAAAGGAATTTGGCAACAAGTTTTCAAAGAAACTAATGGCATTCCATATTTTTAAAGTTCAACTTAGAGTTAAGTTTAATTTATGATATTTGTGAAACACTCCAGGTTTATTTAAGAGGAAGGTATACGTGTAGCTATGTTGATGTTTTTTCCCCTTTTACAAACATTTTCTAATATTGATAATTGCGAATTCAGTTAAACGCCGATATCACTGTATATAGGATTATTTCAAATGATGTATGATATTTTCTTTAAAAAGGAACACTTTTTAACATCTGGAAAAAGGTGAACATTTATTTTATATTAAACATCATATTTCCTCATTAATTTCGACTCATGCGAACATTTTCCGACGCTTTCCATTCAATCATAATTATCCCTATAATTAGAGAGATAATTTAAAATCAAACCAATTTCATTCCTCTGTTACCATAACACCAAAGGATACGAGAGAGTAATGTGTGATTTGGATTGAATTTGACAAAGTGGATCACTTCACATTCAAGTCATAAGGACCATTCCTTTTTTTCAACCTCTCCTCATCGATCGTCGACAAAATTATATGTTGATTCTAAATACATGTATATCGATTTGATAACTGTATCTTTTAAGAAGAGTCTATTTACTCTACACGGCAAAGAGAATAAAAAGATATCATCTCTATAATATATCGTTTCACTTCCAAGAAGAGCGGGTCATTTTACTTACAACTTTAAAGAGAAGCTTATTAAAATAGTTAATACTCTCTTGATTTACGCCACGGTTATAATTATTTAAGGTATACTGTACTCCCTATATCGTTTCAGGGACAACATAATTATTTATTTGTCGGCGAAGAAAGAAAATTAGAAGATTGCAAACATGATGCCTTCTCGTTTCCTTTTCCCCGTGATCATTTTGAAAGTTGATGTCAACAGAAATTTGTACATATTTGCTAGATTACAGATATATCACATTTTCTCCTTGGATCTTTTCGGGAACGACGGGTTCATTTTGTTGACAAAGAGAGAAGAATCTTGGAATCATGGTGATCACCGGGCGCAGATAGATCCGACTCGACCCGATCCGACTGGTTCTCATTCGAATCGGCTCAGTTTTCAGTGCCTCGCGACACACATTAAGCCAGTCGAGAGACAGTCGGATATCAATACGATAAATCGGCTCAGTTTTCAGTGCCTCGCGACACACATTAAGCCAGTCGAGAGACAGTCGAATGGCAATACGATAAATCGGCTCCGACCGACCGGGCCCGACTCTAGACTGACTGAAAACCAGTCGGATCGGGTCGAGACGGCTCTATCCGCGCTGGACTTTACACGCCGTGTTAATTTTCACTTTTATTAAACATATAATTCGTTTCAGGTACAACAAATCAACTTGTCGGCAAAGAGGGATGAAGCTTGGAATCCTGATGACCACTAGCTTCTTTGCCCTAGTCATTGTCAGGTTGATTTCAACAATAATTGTACAGATTTTGATAGAAAATATAATAATTTTCCTTTTTTTTAATAATCGTTTATGAAACAACAGGTTAATTTCAAGACAAGGAGAGAAAAGAAGAAGCTTGAAACCATGGCGACTACTCTCTTCTTACAC
>JBAMJV010005489.1:30000-47500 GCA_037951105.1 Echinarachnius parma
TTTTCCCTTGAACGCCATTTTCCCTTAAATGTCATGTCCCCTTGAATGTCATTTCCCCTTGAATGAATTTCCCCTTAAACGTACTTTCCCCTTGAATGTCATTTCCTATTGAAAACCATTACCATTTTCGATTGAATGTTCATATCACTCACCTAAATGTCATTTACCCTTGAATGTTCATTACCATTGAACGTAATTTCCCCTTGAATGTCATTTTCCTTGAATGTTCATTTTCCCTTGAACGCCATTTCCCCCTTGAATAGATCTTTACTGGGAATACCGAGGAGTCGAGTACCCAAATCAACACCATTACCAACCCCATTACGACGCAAGTCCTCAAGATTGTTGTGGAGTCTTTTGATACCAAGCCTTCGTTACGTGTCGAGGTCTACGGTTGCTACGTTGGCTCCTCATCAGGTATGTTCAATGAAATTTCGAGTCCTTTACAGGCCCAGTCCCATACTGACGATTTTCACGGCGACTCGCAACGACTCGCAACGATTTACTAGAACGAATCGAGTCGATTTAGCCACGGTTTTGGGCATGGGCGTAGCGACTTACGTAATACCTATTCATCAGAGGGGATGAATGAATAAATCATCCCCCCAGTTGAATGGGTATCAATGAAATATCTACGCCCATGGTTTTGGGGAAGAACCGATACGATGTAATACGATGCAACACGACCTAAGCGATTTTCTCGACGAACGTCAAATCGTTGCGATTTGCCGTGAAAATCGTCAGTATGGGACTGGGCTTTAAAGGGATAGTGAGTTTTTGGTATTAAGGGCGCTACAAAAATAATTCCTTGAGATAGTGACAAAACTGAGTGTCAGAATTTCAATGACAGAATAAACTCCCGGAATAAACTTAATTTGATCGAAATCGGTTCAGAGACGGCTGAACAATCCATAAATATATCCATTTGTAATTACTGTGGGGCCACACAATAACTCATTAATTTTGAACCAGCCGTTGAAAAAAGAAATTCTTACACTTTTCAAAAATTGACAAAAATTTTTTATGACAAAAATAACAGGCCCTATTACTTAGTCGTTTGTAATTGTTTGTATATCTTTCGAGCATGGTGGAGTTATAACTATTAGTTTATCATGTAATGGTGCAGGTTTTGGTTAATAAAATTCAGTTTGACCAAAACTGTACTGTCATAACCCAAGCTCAACTATCCTAAACACTATGCTTTGTATGTTATATGCTTGTGTATGTTTGGATATATACATATATAATATGTTTATATTTATATAATGAAGAGCTTAATTAAAAAAACACTGAATCCACTTGCTAAACTTTGAAGAAAAGCGAAAATAAAAACTGAAGTTGGTAAACAATCCATATCATATACAGGTAGCATAATTTAGAGAGTGATTTGAACGATATAAACTCCGGAGACAGTTTCCGGAGATCATTAAAAATATATCTCGTAGAGTATGACTCGGCATAAAACCTGGTGAATATATATTCGAATAAACACTTTTTGTATAAATATTATTTTAAAAATGGTGTAAATTGCCCCCAAATATTTAAAATCTTGTTGTAATAATTGTACAAAGGACTGGCCTCGACTAGTATGCTTCGCTATTGCTGGTCCGTTTGACCAACAATGAAATCATATCAATTGTGTTTTTATCATATTGTGATTTATGTTCACATGTTGTTGTTTGGCAAATACATTTCATTTTATTTCATTTCAATTTCATTTCATTTCATTTCATCGAGCGGTGATGGTGCTAGTAAATATACATCCCATTCCAGGGGGTGTTTCACAAAGATTCTAAGTTGAACTTAATTCTAAGCTGGACCTAACAACTATGGAAAGTCATTTTTAGTATTAAAAGGCAAACAAATACAAATATTCGAAACTTAGATATGCCCATCCGAGTAAATTTTACTTCAATGGACAATCAGTGTTTTACTGAAATGGTTCATAAATTTACGAACCAGTGCACTTTAACACTGCTTGTCCGTTGACATAAAAACATTCGGATGGACATATCTCAGCCAATATGTACTTAACATATTCCTTGAATTTTTGGTATTTGGACATTATTTGTTATGCTCTTTCTGAAAATGAAGTCCAAATTTAACAATTCTAAAAAAAAATGTTTATGACATCATTTATGACATCACACTTCACCACTCTATATCGTGGTCATATTGAAATGCACACATCATGATACCGTATTATGTGTTGCATCTCATCGAAAAAAAACAAAACATTGTGTTAAATAGTATAGTTTGAAGCAAATCGTTGTAACGTTAGCCGAAAACTCAGATTTTATATTAGACAACATTTTCTTACCAAATAACTTTCGTACCTTGATAAATAAAGTGTAATATTTATTTTCATAATTCATTTAATGATAAGTAATACATGATCGCGATTGTATCTTACGTGTAATCGTAAACATGTTAAATGACACCAAGGATCAAAACAATTTATAGTCAGCTATTCTATCAAAACATAATCAAATCTAAAGTTATCCCCCTCTCTCTCTTTACCTTATACAGCGACAACAACAGCATCACCATCATGTAAGTATAAATGCAAACTAATGTAGTTAGGAGTTTGGGAATAAAAATGAATATCTCGTTTTTCTAAAATGTGTGATCATGTTTTTGTTTGTTTGCGATTGAAGCTACTGAAATGCAATTACTAAAATTGACATGCGCACTGCATGCATGTGTACCTAGTACCTACATTGCTGTAATAATATAGGATAATATGAATAATATATACAGATTTGACTTAATATTACAGAGACAAAATTGCGTGGCGGCTTATTATTGGAAAATTTTAAAAGCTGGCATTTATTGTGTTTGCAGCGAAGCTCTTTAAATTTGTTTGTTTTCATTTGTAATGTTCAAGCTTTCTTCAATGGATGGAAACATATAATGCTGATATACGTATAGCCAAAACATACTGTATACCCAAGACTGCAGCAATTGTAGAAACGTTTCCTCTTTCATCAATACGAGCAGGGGGGTGTTTCACAAAGATCCTAAGTTAAACTTAACTCTATGTTGGACTTAAAAAGTATGGAAAGGCATTCGCTTCTTTCAACAATTGTTGTAAGAGTCCTTTTTCAAAGGCAATAAATGGTTGATTCAAATCATTTATATTCTCTGTTTATGAAAAGTCTAAACATTATTGCTTTGTTGCTTTTGAATATATTGTATTCCAAGGCTACAAATGGCTTTCCATAATAGATAAGTCCAACTTAGGACCTTTGTGAAACACCCCCTGAACATTTTACTATACAAACTGTATTATAAATTAATAGTATTTGATAAAATTCCGTATAGTATCTTAGTTTATAATACAATATAGCATACAATAATGTAGATCTTGATTCATTTTGGAGAGAGTTCATGAAATGGAAATTAAATTAAGCTGAATTAGGAAGCAACCTAAATAGGTTCAAGTTCAAGTTCAGTTTATTTAACACATCATAAAACACAACAAATTGACAAGGTAAGAACAGAAGCAAATCAAGGAATACAAGTTCTACATACAAAGTATACAAAATACGGACAAAATTATATAGTGTAATGAGTCAGTAGAAAGGCTGTAATCATTGGTAATTGCCTTATGTAAAACCGACCACAGTGAAGGTTATGGAAGTTGGGACTGATATGTTATATAGTAATAAAGTCCAGTTGCATGCATTTAATTTGCGTTTCATAATGTAGTACTTATTATGTTACATTGAGGTATGACGCATTATACTCATACATGATACCATAATATTATATAACATCATAACAAAACATTACTACATGATAATGAAAATAATTGTATCTTGTTTCCTTATTACAGACCCGGATTGTAACGGGATAGGGTCAGCTAGGGGGTTTAATAATCTTGTAGTGAACGGGAAAATAAAATCATAGAACCATAACATGAAACAAGAAAGAAATGTATCTTGTTTCTTAATTACAGACCCCGATTGTGACCGGATAGGGTCAGGGGGTTTAGTAATCTTGTAGTGAACGGGTCAAATAAAATCATAGAACCATAACATGGTAATGACAATAATTGTATCTTGTTTCTAAATTACAGACCCCGATTGTGACGGGCTGGAAGGATGGTACAACATTGATGGGGTGTCGCCGTCTCCTACATACTGTTTACACGTGATGGAACAACGTAAGTTCTTCCTTTTATTCAATTATTAAAGGAACCACCACCCAAACATAATATATTATAGTCCATTCCACCAACAAGTTCAGAAAAATTGGTTTCCACACAAATTATGTAATATATTGAAAACCCGTCACGATACTACAATAATTGTTCATGGGTCTGCATACGAAGACTAGTCAATTGTCTAAGACGTACGCGTCTACCCTGCTTTTATTGTCTCCAAACATACGTGGGTATAAAATTGGCGCACTCGCAAACGTTTGGTGCTTACGGAACCATCGGCCCTGTTGGTTCCATGAGTTTCGGTGATTAAGTGCACTGTTTATGAATAACACAACTCTTTGCAAAATATAAGCAACGGTACTAAAACATATAACCCTGTGTTATTCTTTTCCTGGTGGTCCCTTTAAAGGAGGCCACCAAGCAAAGAACAACATGCAGTTATTTGTTTTGGTGCCGTTCTGTGATATCTGTGATGCAGGTTTGTAGGAGGTTTGTACAAACCATGGTTTATTCATGATGTGCATCTCAGTAGTGCCATTTGTAAACTGATGGAGAAACAAATGTAAACTTCTTACTTGTTAACACAATTTGCGTCATATTTTACAACTAGTTATTTGCCATAGGTTTGAACGTGACCTTTATGACCGCCTGTAGACGGTCTTGAGCTGAATGATTTTCATAGATAGATATATTTTTTACTAAAAGGACATTTTAACAAATCTAACCCTATTTTATTATTCTCATACCATATAAACAACACGGTAGAAGAGAAATGTGGAAGTTCGCAGAGTTAGACAAAGTACATTGATCACTTTAATATGTATTATCGTAAATGTATAAATTGACTATCGACGGGTATATCCATCTTTGCTGCAGTATACGACACTTGTTACGAGGCGTTGGGTCTGGAGGCAAATACTATCGCTGATTCTCAGATGACAGCTTCGAGTGTAAAGAGCAACGCCTACAGGAGTTACTACGCGAGGCTGAACGAGGGGCGGGGCAGCGACGCGTGGAGACCGGATACTGATGATAACAACCAGTGGCTCATGGTGGACCTGGGCGTATACACGCTCGCCTTTGTTACCGGGGTATGTCACTGTATAAATGATATATGGTGTGCGTTGCACACGAGGCGTAGCCGAGTGCGCGTGCGCACATCTAACATAACCAAGAGTGCGATACATTTTACATGACGCATGATAATAAGACCGGAATATTATTTGTTTTATAAAACGAGCTCAACCACGGAATGGTTTATTTCGCTGGATTATTTGAAACAGACTTGCCATATGACTAACCCGAATTCTACAAACTACTCTTTAGAATGGGAATTTATTTGGAATTCACATCATTCATCATCACTACTGCACTCGCTTCACTGAATTTGACAGCAGATCAAATGCAGTCCGATGTGAAATTGCCGAAAAAGTACCCGTAAAAGTGAGAAAGGATTTTATGCATTTCCATTCCAAAACTTAACAATATCAAACCCCATACCATATAATTTACGAAACTGCAAATGATTATTCACAACTTATATATATACATGTAGTTCTGAAAACGAGGCAATTATGTGAGTTTTTTTCTTCGGTAGAAAGAAACAAACTATATAAACAAGCATTGTGACGTCACGGGTTGCACACCTTCCGCACGATGGTTGCGCAGTCTCTGTACGGTTGAGCAGTTGGTGAAAAGTAACCAATGCCCACGTGATCGGCCGAATTAGCCAATCACGTTACTGAATTTACCCGAGTCATTTTTATAAAAACTGATAATAAATGCTTGATTGGTACGTAAGACATTAACGTTTGTCACCGGGATTATGTCATCCACCGATATTAAATGCTGGATTGGTACTCAATACATTAACGTTTGTCACTGGGAATTATGTCACCCACTGATATTAAATGCTTAATTAGTACGCAAAACGTTCTTCGCGCATTCGGCAGTGTGCATCATGCTATATATCCAGTGTGTATATCGATGGTTTCGGGTCATCTTTTTGTTTTGTTTTTCAAAGGTTGGTCTACAGAGCAGAACAGGCGAAGACGACTGGGTGTCCACTCTGAAGATAAGCTACAGCCTTGATGGAGAAACCTTTACCACTGTCAGGGAGTCGGGTTCACACAAGGTATGGCACTGTCAGGGAGTCGGGTTCACCCAAGGTAGGGAACTATCAGGGAGTCGGGTTCACACAAGGTATGCCACTATCAGGGGGTCGGGTTCATACAAGCTATATGGCACTGTCAGGGAGTCGAGTTCACACAAGGTATGGCATTATCAGGGAGTCGGGTTCATACAAGATACGGTACTATCAGGGAGTCGGGTTCACGCAAGGTATGGCACTATCAGGGAGTCGGGTTCACACAAGGTATGGCACTGTCAGGGACTCGAGTTCACACAAGGTATGGCATTATCAGGGAGTCGGGTTCGTACAAGATACGGTACTATCAGGGAGTCGGGTTCACACAAGGTATGGCACTATCAGGGAGTCGGGTTCACACAAGGTATGGCACTGTCAGGGAGTCGAGTTCACACAAGGTATGCCACTATCAGGGAGTCGGGTTCACACAAGGTATTGTTCGATTTGAGCGCTCGTCCGCAAGTGATATTTTCTAATTGCACTGACTAAATACGCAGTTATAACTTTCCAGTGGATAATTAAAAATCCGAACACTTCTATCGTAACATATATCTTTTTACAGAAGGGAAATTGGAAGGACCGAAATGGGTTCCATGCTTCTATTGATAATACCATACAACAATGTACAAGAAAACAATTATACTTGTCCTAAGTAAGTTTTGTGGATTTGGACAATGTAAATAGATCACTTTAAGCATGATTTTATCATGCCGATTTGAAATATTGTTCGTAATTCTATATTCCGTCTTTCAACTATTCCTGTCTAGATTTTTAACGGAAACAGTGCGAGAGACACCCTGAAGCAGATAACTTTTAGCACTCCGTTTTTTGCCCGCTACATCCGGTTCGAGCCGCAGACTTGGAATGGGAATTTGGCTATGCAGGCCGAGGTCTATGGGTGTTACGATGGTGAGTTAACCCCCCTCCCCTCCCACACCCCGGGATAGGGGGGGGGGGGGGCGGTCACAAGATTCGAAGTTGAACTTAAAGTTTTTAATGACAGAATAAACTTTATTTTATCAAAATCGGTTCAGAAACGGCTGAAATATCAATAAATATATCCGATCGGAATAAATCTGGGGCCCAGATTTATTAGATGATTTCAGAAAAAATTCACAAAATTTCAAAAGTATGGGTTTTAAATTGGTGTTGATGATTTAATCATTATTTCAACAAAACATCACATGCATAAATTTGTATGAAACATGATTGACACCAAAACTTAGAGAGCGCGTTCTTGTGTTTTAATGTTTTTTTTTAAATTTTTTTTTTACTGATAACAGGCTTTTTACTTAATCGTTTTAAATTTTCTATACCTTTCGAGCATGGTGGAGTTATGAATATTAGTTTGTAATTTTATTGTGCAGGTTTTGAGTACTAAAGCTCATAGATCTGCCTTACCAAAACTGTACTACCCTTTTAACTCTAAGTTGGACTTACAAATTATGGAAAGCCGTTTGTTTCTTTAAACACAAATTTGTAAAAGTTCGTCAAAAAGGCATAACGTTTCGATTCAAAGCATCACTATTTACTGTTATCAAGGGGTTTTTATGTTCTTGATGACAAATTTAATGAAAACTCTAAAATACTTGCGTTGTTGCTTTTGAATATACAGTCAACTCTGCCTAAGTCGAATCTCTTCGGACTGAAGAAATAGCTTAAAAATTCGACTTATGAGGAGTAAAAACAATATAATATAAAGAGAAGAGGACTTGAATAGACCTTCGACTTATGCGACTTCGACTTAGGCAGAGTTGACTGTATTTTATTCCAAGGCTACAAATGGCTAACCATACGTTTAAGTCCAATTTAGAATTAAAGGTCATCAAGCGTGGGATGCTACACAGCGGGTCGCCATTTTGAACTAGGCTATTTTGCGCGCACTGCATAACACTAAGCTAACGTTCATTTCGCACCGTGCGCAACGCTTACGCAAGGTTCTCTCCGCGCATCTAATTGGAAGAATCTGAACTACCTTTAAGTCTTTGTGAAACACCCCCGGATGTGTACTAATCTGCCGTTCTCTTCATTTTCATACCTAATCATTATAATGCCACATCTCACGAAAACACTTTTTATCAACAATTCAATCCATCAGCTTATATGCATACGTATGACTTGTCAACATATCATTATTTTTGGTTTCATATATAATTTTTATTTCAGGTATCGTGCCCGATAGAGAACTGATTGAAAACGCGACTGTCTACTATGGCTGGTACGAGATAGCAAACACATGGAGGCTTAGGGCGTTGGGTAAGTAACTTTGTGTAATCCAGTGGGTGTATTCTGAAAACAATTTTAACATGACGTGATTTTGCTGTTAGGTGAAAACCTCAATTTGAGGGCCTGAACTGCGGTGTGATTTCTGAGCTCTCAAGCCTGCATCTAGTAGATTTTTTTTTTATCAGGGTTGGCACTAGCCCCTCTCTCTGTGATAGCACTGGGCCTCGGGGGGGGGGGGGGGGCAGTTAACACAGCTGGGATTATTGAAAGTAGTGATAAAACTGTCAGAAACGGATAGGAATGTGACCGAGTTGATTACCGCGATGGTGGAAATCAAACTAACGACAGAATCACCTAATGAGTTAAAATTTATTGTATCTACGTCATATCTACTTCACTAAAATATTACACTGTAGTACTTACGGTATAAATATTTGCTAAACAATTTTTTTAGTGACGTAGATATGACGTAGATAAAATCAATTTTAACACCCCCTGTATTTCTGTGGCCATCAGCGATCTATTGCACGGGTTTTCCCATAGTACGCATCTGACCCAGTGCATTCTAAATCCATATTTAGCGATGCATCACTCTCGTGGAGGATTACACTTAAAGTGAGGCCTGTAAAGTGTGTAACTCCACGAAAATTACTTGGAGCTTTCTCGTTTCTATTCTACTGTGTTGTCTAGCTTATGGTAAGAGAATAATAAAATAGGGTTTGATTTTTTCAAATGCCCCTTTAGTATGACGATATATATCATTCAGCTGAAAAGCGTTAGCTAACGGTTATAAACCTCATAAACAACCGTGTTAAAAGCTGACGCATATTTTCGCTTTTTTTAACTAGGAAAGCAGTGTTCTTTTTCAATGAAACTTTCACACATCATTCGGACATATCCTACAATGATGTTTGTACAGGATTGCAGTCTCAAATGTCATTTTGGGCAATATATGACACTTTACAGGTGCACCTTTAATGTGCAGGAATGTTTGCAGTGTGTATCCGTTGACCGGGGTAATAATAATCGTGTAAAGTGCTATGATCCACATGGGAATAGCGCTATATAAATAACAATAATAATAATTATTATTTATAAGGGCTTTGCGTAAATAACTTTTTGAAATCTGTGTTTCTGTGGCCATCAACGATCTATTCATGCACGGGTATTCCCATAGTAGGCTACGCATCTGACCCAGTGCGCTCTAAATCTACATTTCGAAACAATGAATCAGCGCGCATGCTGACAATTTCACAACGGAAAAACTGTTCGATGAGTCAATCATGCATATATATGTCTATGTGTAATGTAAGCAGCGTTTATTTATGTGATGATAACGCTCATCGAAAAGACTCGGAGCGTAAGCGTTTACTGCAAACAGGATCATATTCGCGCAAGCACAGCGGAGTGGCGTTTGGCCACTAATTGTAGATACTATTATTGATTTAATTTTCGTAAACAAATATGTATAAGCTAATAAAATCATTACTGTTGAACGTTATGTGAGGGGTTGATATAATGAGACATCACAATTTCGAAATAGTTAATTTCGAGTGACTTACAAATATTTGAGAATATTATTCGCGCATATGCACAATAATTATGTATGCATTACGATGCACATTCCTAACTGTAACTGATGATGTGACATGGCATCTGCGTAGGTACATACTTTATTTCATGATCGACGGCCGTGTAATTTCGAATTATCCATACGGCCTGAAACAATAGAATAGAACTGACGGCGTGCTCCGTGACCTTCGCACAGCGCCGTGCGAAGACTCCCGGAAAGTCGAGACTCTGAGCGATCCCGCTTTTGTGGGAGTGAGCCTAGCTAGTAGACCGGTTCTCAATTATCGAGCCACACAAATCCTTGAACCTTGAATGGTGGACGTCGTATTTATTTGTCTTTGCTAATGTTTATTATTGTCTTCTTTCTTAATAGAAATTGATGGTTTCAACAACGCTAACATAGGCCTCGGGGTCGAGGACGGGGGCACTCTGGCTAGCTCACAGTTCTCCGCTTCGTCCGAGGAGAGCAGCAACCCTGCCGAGGATGGTCGGTTAGACGGCGCGGGTATGTTGTGTTTGTTGTATAAATTGTATCAAAGGCGTTTGATTCAAATATAAACAAATCAGTGTAATGGATATTATGCAAACAAAAAACAAAACAAAAAAACAATAAACATGTTATCTTTCACCCATGTGATAACGCCGCTCTAGCTCCGTGTTCCTATGACAAATTTATCAATGGGGATTAAGAGCGTAGTAGGAGCGTAGTAGGTGTGACGGGGGTATTAGAAGTCAACAGTAAAACAAGAACAAGTTGAATTTATAATGTTCGTATTATTTGTGTTCTACTAGGTTGTTGGATGCCCGATACGAACGATGATGCGCAATGGATACAGGTGGACTTTGAGGGCGCTACAGTGGTGTCTAAGGTATTGTCATCTTCATTATTATTATTTTGATTGTTATTAGTATTATAATTATTACTACTACTATTATTAAAAGTAGTTGTATCATTATAATTATTATTATTATTATCATTATCATAATTCTTCTTCTTCATATTATTGTTATCATTATTATTATTAATTTGTATAATTTTATTTATTATTTATCATTTTTAAAAATAATAATCGTGATTATTATGGTCATTATACATTAATTATACGCTATAAATGTATCATGGGCATCGATCCGTAATTGATACCCATTCATCAGTGGGGATGATGTATTCATTCATCCCCCTGATGAATAGGTATTACGTAAGTATCGACGCCCATGAAATGTATAAATGTTCATATTATTATTATTATTATTATTAATTTACTTCTGCCGTTTCTGAGCGGATTGTTATCAATCAAGCGTTTGAAAATGGTGTACTTTCGCCTGTCCGAAATTCGCAAACAATTTTATTTTTTGAAGTGACCTCTTACCAAAACTCTACTAAAAAACAAAACAGGGCCACCATAGCGACTTCTCTGCGTTTTGAAACCTACCTATTTTCGCCTGTCCGAAATTCACAAACAATTTATCTTTTGAAGCACTCTCTTACCAAAACTCTACTAAATAACAAAACAGTGCCACAATAGCGACTTCTCTGCGTTTTGAAAATTATCTATTGTCGTCTTTCCAATATTCTCAAAAAAAATTATTTTTTGAAGCGCCCAGTTTGAGCGTGCAGCGCGAAGCCTATCGTCAGTCATGAACGTGAAAAGTTTTTATTTTCTTTATTTGCCTTGATTAACATTGATTCTTCGTAGGGTTTCTACGAACCCCCTGCAAAGCTATTTCATGAATATTTATGTGACATGGACCAAAATAGGCCAATGAGCGATGAGGCTGTAACGTCATATGAAGCTCTGTAGTGCATGCAGTGCATGCAGTGGCCAGGGCAGTCACACACAGTCACACACAATCTCACACAGAACAGTGCGCCATGCGCTATTCGACGTCTCTCTCCCTCTCTCTCACACAATTTATCTCTGACTACGGGAACTGGTTGGTCTGAGTGCAAAGTTTATGGCGATTTCAGAATCATGAAGGGAGTGGGTTAAAGACCTCATTTTATGCCATAAATTGAGGTCGGTACAAGCGACTCTGTACCTCATGGTAACGTCATACATATATGAATAATGATGAGTAAATGACTGATGATAGGCGGATGCGCTCCGCGCATCGGGTTCGAGATCACCGGTTTTCCGTCTCCATAACGCGATTAGTACTTGCCAGAAAGCTCAGACGCCTATCAGTAGGCTATAGAGAGAGTTGTGACATCTATTGTGCACAAAATGGAAACAAAATGGCTAAAGGATTTTAAACCACTGAATGCTCAAAGAGGTACAGTTATAGTGACGAGCGCGCATTGTTGAAACTCAGCAATCCTGCATGTGCACCACATGCATGCAGCAACTTAAATCAGCTGTCGCCATTTTGCCCCCATTTTATTTCAATTTGTGCACAATAGTTGTCGCAAGGGGTCGCAACTCTCTCTATAAATTGGACTCTAAACAAATATTTGTTGAAGCGCCCTCTTACCAAACCTTTACTATCCATTTAATCGCACGTTTGACAGGTATTTACACAGGGCCACAATAGCGACGCCTCTACGTACGTATCGTCTTACTATCTGATGTACGGCACGGATGGGACTAACTTCTACACATACCAACACAGAGGAGCAGACATGGTGAGAATGACATGATTATACAAATTACCATAGGGCTTAAACTAGTGTTGTCGTTTTCGGGTCAGAATTTTGAAAAGTGCACTTTTCGGCCCAAACAGGGTAAAATTCAATTTATTTTTTTTAATTTAAAGACATCTATCTAATGTGAAAGCATGCAATCCTAGCTTTCAGGCATACCCCATTATACTGGGAAACTCCATGTGGTTCCGTTTTTATTCACTGTTGAAGTAACCCATCTCCAAAAGGCGAACGTCCGTGAGGGATTATATGTAGATATAGATTTAGTACCCATATATCTCATTTATTTTCTGTCATATACAGCTTATATTCGGACAATTTACTTCTAAGACTTGCTTCTCTCTGTATGCCAAACGTGGATTGTGTTTTATTTGCCAAATAGAAAATACAAACGTCCAAACTTTGACTGAATTGTTATATTTCTTTTTAAATAATGTATTATTCGGAACCTTTGCTTTTCTTTAGCCGCATTTTTTAGGAACGCACCTATATACGCTCGTATTCCCGTATCACATATTTTAATGTGCATGTTAATAGGATCAATTGCTGTCTAGATCATATATTACATAATTACATGACCAAAGAGAGTATAGTTTTCATCACGGACGTTCCCATATCGCTCACGGACGTTCGCCAGAAACAAGAATGTTGGCAGAATGATCTGATCTCATCAAAAAAAGTTTCTATTCTTCGTAAATGGTTTTAAAACACGGTCATTATAGAAACAAACTTGAACATTGCAATAAACCTTTAAAAATGGTTTGGTTTTTACATGGACCTGGTCGTTATAACGAGTCCTATTATTGGTTTAAATTGATTTAATGCTTATAGAACAATATGATGATAATACTTTATCTATTTCTATTATATTTAAGCTAGAGACCATGTATACATCCTAGTCAGATATAAAAGTAGCATTTCCAAGTCGCCTGGTCCCTCTTTCTTACTATATTGTGTTTAATTACAATTTCACGGACGTTCGCATAAATTTCACGGACGTTCTCTGCCTGAACAGTCTTACAGAAATTGATGACAACATTTATTTGAATCTCCTCCAGACCAATATAAAACTAATATAAATTTATCAGTTGATATGATTTTAGCTATCTGAATTAATTATAATGACAAGTCTGCTACTTAACTATCACTCTAACTGAACCTGTGGAAATCGTAACCCCTAATTGTACACCGGCTTTCCCCGGTTGGGCACTCTATAACAGAAATGCCACTATACTTCTGTAAATAAATGATTTTACAACATTTCTGCAAACATAAATAACATGTATAATCAAAATAAAGGCCATTTTCCAGTTACCAGAATACGGTTTCTCACATGAGTCTTAATTTCACGGACGTTCGTATTAATTTCACGGACGTTCTCGAATTGCCTATAGTGGTACCCAAGTGTCCCATCTCGAGTCAATTAATTACAGAAATAAATGTAAGTGCCAACATAACGTAAGTGCAAACATATACGGTATGCCTATCACACGTTTCAAACCTTGCCATATATATTTAAGATGTATTTTGACTTTGGGAGACCCATAATATATAAACTGTTATTTTGGTTTGTGTATAATATGTTGTACATATATTTCGATTCAATTCGTATATGGTTTATTAATTGAAAATACATATATTTATCTATTCCAGCTATATGGCTGAATTGCTAATATGCATTTTCACAAAACATAAAACAAACTGAGGGTAACAAAAGCCATGAGCAAAGTAAATAATATACTCGTATAACTTATTTCTTAAATAAATACATATAGATTGCATTTTAGATCATACATGTATATGTTTTGTATAAAGAAATATTAAACATAGAAACCATTACGCTAAATATATACGCTAAACATATTATATGTGTTTATTATCGCATTTTATTATTATATTTAGAAAGAATATTTTAATTTAATGTAAAACCAATCGCATAATTATTATAATAAAAACAATCATTTTAAAGCCTAACTGTTTAAATATAATTTGCAGAGATTATAAATTGTTTGATAACATTAATATGTCAAAGTTAAATCTTTCAAATAATCACGTTGATAGTTAATTCCGATGTTTCCTGACCCACATCTCGTTTCCTAATTGTTAACCTCCAATCGGTTTTAATGTTTCAATTAGAATAAAGAACAATGTTGACCTTGACTGGTTTATTATAAATATTGCGCGAGCTGAAATTTAGTTGTATAATATTATAATGATCCTAGCAAAAACAATATTTTTGATATATCAAGAAAGAACAAAACAGCCAATAATATTATTACGATGAAGTCATCAAAATAATGCATAAATCTTACAATCTCTATTAAATGGAAGAAGTCCAACAAATCTAATCTCTTGCTAGATATAATTTCAAACGATACCACATAATTTGCACTATTAACAGATTGAAGCAGAGATGCTTTGAAAACCCATTCATACGTCTTCATAATAATAAATGCGTTTGTCTCTAGATCTGCATACTTATACGGGCTGGATATTGCAGCTTTGCACATCAGGCATAAATTATGATATAATTATGTATTTATTATCTTATTATCATTATTATTATTTTATTTATTTATTTTCTTTTTTGAGGGGGGGGGGGGGGGGGGGAAGAGGGGTATGCATGTATTCGTTGCTTTTTCGTAATACAGTCAATATTGTAAAACAAGTAGCTATCCTCTCGCAAGTAGCTGACGACCTTTGTGATGTACCTCTTCTATTCAAACAACTATCGTCATACAGCTATTTAGTTGGACTTAAATCCGACAGGCAGATGAGAAAACAGTCTCAAAGCCTGCAGCAGAGGAGGAGCCGACAGTCTCAAGTTTTGCAGAGGTTGGGGCAACAGTTTCCACTCAGAACTTCGGTTGAAATGTTGTTATTGCGCCATATACCCCCTTATTACCATTATGTTTTGAACAGCTTTCTTTCGCTTGTAGGCCTGCGACTATGCACAATCATAATCTTGGGGTTTGCCTTCCTATAGTATAATGTCAACGCTGCACGGGTAGAAGTAAATATAATATATAGGGGTATTACAAAGCAGCTAAGCAAGGTGATCAAATGTAAAACGAACCTCCGTGATGGTGACTAAAAATCAACATATTCATGTGTGGTTGGCAGTGACCTGGGTCGAAAGGCACACACAAGGGGCACCTGCTGTCAAAAATTGTGCCAGTACTTGAACTTTTACTAAGATTTTTGGGGCCATAAATGACGAACGAACGTCCGTGAGCACAACATTTCATAAGTTTGTTACAGTTAAATGACTTGCAGGAAATAAATCCATATGGGATATGAGAGACATAACAATGTACTAACAACATCAAACGGTATCAACTTGATGTGAGCGTTTAACATGGTAACATTATTAGAACAATTTTCATGATCGAACGTCCGTGAACGAACGTCCGAGCGAACGTCCGTATCATAAATAGTTGTCAAAAGGCTTCGAAAATGCCTGATATAATTTTTTGGTTAGCTGCTTATCAAATAAAATTGCTGTACCGGTGTCTACGTGCAGATAAGCAGCCTCAGATTCGTAACTGGGTCTACTCTTGCCGGACGTTCGTTTTCATCACGGACGTTCACGAAGATCAGTTTCGGCCCAAACCAAACATTGTATTTGATAGATAGTTTTCAAATAGGCAAAATACTGTGGCCCTACTGTGAGTTCATCAGACTGACCCCAGCAATTGATGACTAGGATGCACTTCGCTGAGCAGTGATGATACAAGACGACAGAACGTCCGTGACGAAATCCAGTATAATTTCACAACAAAATGTTACTCCGCGAGCAGGAGTAGTTAGCCAACAATTTTTGTAGAATGTGTTCAGTGGGTTCAACCCTTAGTTTTGGCAATAGTTTTTGTTTTGACAACTAAGTAGAATTCTGGTTGTATGGATTTTAATGTATGTTCACGGACGTTCACTTATTATGACCTTTCCTATTGAAATGTACCATGAGATCATATCAATGCCGCTATACCGCCAATTCTTATGTAATACATGCTCAAGACATGTAAGACACGTTAATGCCTTTAAAGTTGATTAATATTTTTTTTATCAGGTTAAAAAAAAATCATGATTTTGTGGAAAATGCCAATTTATGCTATTTTTTCACATTTGAGGTCCTGTGGCATGAAACCAAATGTTTGAAATGATATAAAACTATACATTTTCTGAAAGCCTTAATAATTCTCTTTAATATGAGACCCAAAACAGGTATATCAGAGTTAATGGTGAGACACAGCAAATGATAGAAGCGCTCAAGGTCTGGAAATGGCTAAAAGTGCACTTTTCAAAAATCTGACCCATTTACTACCCGGGACTCGCGATAATTATTCGGGCGAGTCCCGGGTACCCGAAATTTACCCATTTGTTTATTTTATTACACGATCGGCATGTTCATTCAAGTTACAAACATTGAGCGCATTTATGACAATAAATAATTTTTTGATGAATATGAAAGCTCTGGCGTTCAATGAGGGGACTTCCCCCTTTTTCGGGAAATCGAGTATCGATTTTGTGCCCGGGACTGGATATTTTTCGGCGGGACCCGGGTACCCGGGACTCCGCGACAACACTAGCTTAAACTATCTCAATTACATTATTTCTATTTTCTAATAAGTGTTGAGTGTTTTAACTCATCGTTTTCCAATAGTATCAATGTCTTAACTCATTGTTTTCCAATGAGTATCAATGTCTTAACTCATTGTTTTCCAATGAGTATCAATGTTTTAACTCA